>JANJYP010018105.1:0-15616 GCA_024605115.1 Rastrelliger brachysoma | reverse complement strand
TTTTTTTTTTTCTTTTCGTCTTTTGAGATCATCATGATTCCACCTCGTCTCCGGTGGACATATTAAACCTGTTTTTACTCATGTCTTTCTTTCCTCAGTGGCAGTAAAAACCCCACAGAGCCCTCAGAAACTCCTGTAAGTTTAACTGGACTTCCTGGACACCTTTGGGGCTGAATAGCTCTATAAGACACACTGAAAAAAAGGTCTTGAAGCAACTTTATAGCTTAACTTTTTATAGCACCTGGGCTTATAAAGAACCCATAATGCAACGCTCTCTGTCTGCTACACGGGAACCTCTGTACTCATTCTCATTGTTTTATTCCTGATGTAAAACCTTGATTGGCCTTGTGGTGTAATTTGTCGTACCTTCATCGGTATTTTGCAGCCATCGCTTCCTCCCCGGCCCAATTTGCCGTAGTCACCATCTCCCCAGGACCAGACCATGTCATCATCTGTTAGACACAGTGTTTGGGCGTCCCCGCTGCCACAGGCTACATCAATGACCCTGTGACCCTGCAGTGCATCAACCTGAATATACCGTATAGACACAAACATGAGTTTTACCTCACTGGGTAGAAGTTGTCAGAGGGAGGCAGAGCACGTTTTGAGTCCTGTCCAAACACTGAGACACGTTTTTTTTTTAAACACATCGGGTTGACAGTTATTTTTCTCAAGTCGCTGCCAAGTGTACTGGCAGACATGGAGCATGCTATGTATACTGCATATGGTAGTGTGTTAACTGACCAGTTTGGGTTTAAGTTGGTCCTCGCTGTCTCCATGGCCCAGTCGCCCATAGCGACCTTTTCCCCAGGTAAACAGTTCTCCACTGGCGGTAATGCAGGCGCTGTGTGCTCCTCCGGCGGCAATGTCCACCACTTCCACTCCCCTCAGGGACTCAATTACACGAGGACGGTCACAGGGACTAAAGATGAGATGGTAAATGGTGAATGGACTGTACTTATATAATGATGTTGTAGACCTTCCACCACTGAAAGCGCTTTTACACTACAGGACACACTGACCCTTTCACATACATGCATTTATACACTGATGGCAGGGTGCCAACTTGCTCCTCTTGGGAGGCGGGCAAAGTTAACATTCACACACACGCACATACACACAACATTTGGAGCAATTCAGGGTCCGGTATCCTACCCAAGGACACTTCAACATGTGGACTAGATGAAATCGCCAATCTTACCATTAGCGAGCCGCATTAACTAAAAACATGTTTCTAGGTCTTACGTCAAGATAAGGTAAGATAGACGTGTGTTTTATGGACTGAAAATTAAAGGTGCAAACTGTTACAACAGATGCAGTCCTGACCTTCTGTTCCCGTGGCCGAGTTTTCCATCCTCGGCCTCTCCCCACGAGTAGACTTCTCCCTCAGATGAAAGTGCCAGGCAGTGCTTTCCTCCAGAGTTCACAGCCACTTTCCTGATGAAGACATGTTGGATGGACTCCAACAGTGTGGGGGTGGATACAGATTCAGTGCCTCCGATACCCAGCCTGCCCCCAGCTCCGTATCCTGTTGCATACAGCTGAGGGTCGAGATAAAATAAATTAGAACGGCCTTTTTCCTGTATGTCATCAAATTGCCTTTGTTGATGCTTTGCTGACATGGGTTTGTGTTACATAACGTCTGATTAAAGGAGACAAGAGTGGAGTCTAGCATTTGGACTCACCTTTCCATCAGCAGTGACGGCAAACAGAGTCTGCTCCCCTCCGATAAGCTGCACCGGGCGCAGCGTGGCGAGGGCTTCGGTAGGGGTGGGCACTTTGACCTTAGCCCCCTCAATGCCTCCAAGCTGACCTCTGTGATTGTGACCCCAGCCATAGATGGTGCCGCTTCCACCAGCAGAGAGCGTCCAGTCATCGGGTCGCCGGTTCATCCACTGTACGAGCTGCTCGTCGTGCTCGCGCTTGAACAAGTCGTGGCTCTCGTGGAGGCCATTCATGCTCTCGTGATCGGCCATGAGCTCGCGAATTTTCTTTGTGACCTTCAAGAAAACAATAGAGATGAAATAGATTAAAGACAATTCTCAGGTCAAAGGGAAGGTGAGCGCAGACAACACAACCTGGCATGCTCACCTCGTCCAGGAAGGGTCTTGGTAGCGAAGTCCTTTTGTCTAGCGCCACGGCTACCCTGGAAGCGGTGCAGTATCGGCGGAACCATGCCCACTTGTGAGTTTCAGCACAGCAGGGTAAGGTGTCGAGCTCAAGGTCGCAAGCAAGAGCAACCAAGACCTAAAAGGGGAACAAGAAAGTTAGCTTCTGACAAAGAAAGAGTATCTAATAATCAGTGGAAGGTAACATCTTTTTTACCTTGAAAAATGGACTGTGAAGCAACTGCTTCCCTCCTCTGACAATAGGGTCCTCATACTCATACTGCCTCTGCAGAGCCTCAGGCAGCCCCTTCACTAGAGCAGCCAGCGCACTGCCTGTGAAACTCTGAGGCAGAACAGACCATTTCATTAGATTATTTCATTATCGTTATAATGCGGGCTTCAATTTACTAATAAGGAACTTGATTGATTGATTATTCCTGTTTGTGTTCACTGCTACATTTCTCAAAGAATTACACAAAGCATGATTGAATGATAGTACATAATAACAGAAAAAAACAGATGAAGCTCTGCAGGGGATGTGTGTGTGTGTGACAAACAGATGTAATATCAGAAAAGAAAACGTTACCATCATAAATCATACAAATATAAATAATAATGAACAGAATCAATACTGAAGAGAAAGACGGGGCCAACAACAATAACAATTCCAGTACACAACACTAAATCAAATAGTCTCTATTAATCTGTTTGTACATATGGTGGATCGATAGATATGAAATGAACATTGAAAAGTCAATAATGAAACAAGGAGTTGCATGAAAATTAGTTAGAATGACACTCCCTTCTTAATATTTCTTGTGCTTTTATACAAATATGTATCTCAGTTTGAGTCGTGTTTCCTATCAGTGGGATCGAACTGTACTCACCATAGAGCGAGCCTCTCCTTCGTTGTCTCCCAGCAGCCTGTTTATATTGATGGACTGACCGTACTCTGTGGTCAGAAGCTTCCTTAGCCTCTGCAGAGCCCACATTCTGTGTCCGGCAGCTGTACAAACACAGAGCAATAATTAAAGTCAGCATGAAGCGCAACTGAGATTACATTCTTAGCGTGGTGGTGAATTAAATATGATGGTAAAAACCTAATCATGCTTAAAACAGGAGGATCATACCTAAAGCACTTAGCTGGGCGCAAGCGGCAAGGGACGCGGCGAGACGAGGCACGATGCTTCTGTTGGAGGCGAAGTTGAGCCTGAAGTCCAGGAGACATGTAACCAAGTCCATGGAGGGGCAGGACAAGATGCAGCGGTCAGAAAGCAAGTCTTTGGGACCTGTGGAAAAACACACAAAAACTTAAGTGACACAGTCCTGGACAGTGTTTGTCAGGAATCTGTCAGTATATGGTGTGTGTGTGTGTGTGTGTGTGCGTGTGTGTGTGTGTGTGTGTGTGTGTGTGTGTGTGTGTGTGTTCAGACATTACATAAGAATACACAGGGGCTTTTTTTTCTATCACTGTAATAGTGATGAGACTAGTAGTGTTGTATATGTTAAATGTGGCTCACCAGCAGCAGGCATGATGGGATAGACGGTGAAGCGCCAGCCCCAGCCGTTAACGGAGCCATCGCTGGTAAATTTCCATTTGAGCTCATCTCCTGGAATCCTTAATTCACTGGACCAGTCGGACCACTCCCGACCTGAAAAACACACATACACAATATATTAATTTTTTGGCTAAAATTTGGTTATATATGACTGTAATTTAGTTTTCCTCTCATCACCTGATCTGACAGAGACGATCCTATTTGCTCCATCCATGATTGTAAGTGGGTCGTGGCGTCTTTCGGTTGAACACTGCCGGTCAAACTCTATCCTGAGACCTTCAGCACCTATGGAACAAAATAAACGTTGAAATCACTATATTTTTAAGGTGATCCAGCTCATATAAATCTCTCAAGCAGCTTTATATATATATTTTTTTTACCTGGGATTTTTACAGTGCCACTGGTAGAGGTGTCATCTGTATACGGATGGCTGCTCTCGACAACGACTGGCTGCGAGGACAGGCGGCCGCTCTGGGAGTCGGTGGCGACATCCTCCAGCTCGGTGACACACAACTCCAGCAGCATGTCGGCAACCTGCGATTAAATATGTTTTATGTTAATAAAATCGCAGACCTACATATGTATAGAATCTAACACAGAATAAAGTAAGGTATGGTAAGACATCATTGATCCCTTAAGTGGAAATTCAAAATTGACAACAGCACTTTCCAAGAAAAAATAAAATAAAAAAGGTTAAAAATAACATTAAAATAATGAATAAAACTCAACTAAATGAACAATAAAGTAATCTCAAAATGCTACATATAATAAATATACAAAAAACAAGTCAAAAAACATTAGTGTGTGGGAGAGATACTGAGAGCTGATGGCTGATGGTAGGAAAGTGCCTCCAAAGCCCTTTGAAGTACATTACCTGAGGATAAGCTGTACCCATGCCAGACAGCACAGCAGACAGCACCTCTTTGCCCTTCTCTCCAGAGCGGCAAGACACCGCCAACTTGAGCAAGTCCACCATTACTCTTGTGTCATCAGGTATGAGCAGACTGGTAAACTCATCCAGGTACTGAGGCTCAGGACCGACCACTTTGCTTTGGCTCTCAGAATCCTTGAAGAAAAAAAAAAAAAAAAAAGTAAATTTTAAGAACGCGAATAAAGTGAGGCCTATAGAGTTGAGGATAAAGACTTAACAAAAACACCCTCTAACCTCTTTTGTTTTTGTCATGGTCTCGGCTATGATGCTGGCAGCTCCAGGGTCGTCGGTGACAGGTATGAAAGGACGTGAGGAGGCACCGGAGGCAGAGGGAGTCACAGCTGATGATGGGGTGACGGCGTCTTCTGAGGAGGGAACCTGCACACACACGCACAAAAAAAATAATACACATACACGGTAGGGTTGCAATCACACATTGACATTTTGTTCTCAACTGTCAGAGCCTGTTCACGTTAACTAGAATGATAGTGTCAAACCTGCTTTTTGTATGCGCTTGTTCTAAAATCTGGAGTTCTACATTATTTTCATTAAATTAAAAATGTCACCAGTGAAATATCTCCAAATCTAAAATTGTGAGGTGACTTTATACAGGGTGGTGTTCCTCATGTTGAGAACTTTTTAAAGTGCACAATTAATATCTCCCGCACAGAAGTTTCCCTGCTTTCCTGTTTAATGAGCCAGATGACATTTTATTAAACGCAGGATGCAAATGGGAGAAAGTTTGAGTCGAAGAGTTGTAATTATGATCAAAACCCTGTGAGAGTTTCTGCAGTTTCCAGGTTGCCCCCCAAATATAGTTTGCTGATGGTTGCAGCTGTGCACCTGATCATTATGAAGAAAAATGCGTGCCGCATGCTCCGCTGTTTTCCAGTGAATCAGCACAAAACGCACTGGAGGCAGCACTTAAATTTAAAAACGACAAACAGCACACACCCTCCTCCTCCTCCTCGCTGATGTTTATTAAATGATAAACTTTATTAAAAAGATGAAGCCACGCGTACGTATCGTGTTCCTCACCTCTCCTTTTTTGTCTTGCCATGGATTAGGGCTGACCCGCTCCTCTGTTTCGGGCGGGATGGGGGGGCTTTCTTCGTCGCTCACAGTGGACGAGGACGAGGAGTCTGACGGGGGGACAGGTGAGCTGGAAGGACACTCTGCTGGCAAGATCATGCTGGCTGGCATCAGAGCGCCAACCACTGCATCCCTGGGGAACACACAACATGTCCTGTCAACAGTAATACCGACTGATGACAAACACCAGCGCCAGTCAGCAGATTCAATTATTTAGAGGTCGTACACGCTTTGATCTCGCCCTGCCTCAACGGTACTTCACTCAACTCTAGTTTGTCTATGCAGCGATTTGAACTTAAAGGATTTGAACTGTTTTTTTTTTAACAAACAAGACTGTCATCCTAAACTAAATCTTTAACGTCCTTACGACAATATAAGCACTTGTATATGCATCATCGGGCTATTTTACTGCCCAATACTCAAATTTAAAAATAACATTAAGATTTCAGAGTACCTAAAAAAAACACTTTAACAGTTTTGATGATTGCTTCTATTTTACATTCTGTAATCTTTGGTTGTATTGTTTTATTTGTCACCTTTTTTATTTCAATTAATTATTCTTTGTTATCCTTTTTAAAGTATTTGCAAGGCTATTGGGTACCCTGTTGCCCTTCTCCACATGTTTTTTTCATGAGGATATCTTTGTATATGTATTAGATGTCATTTTTGTATTTGAGACCTGGAGGCAGGGAAGTTTTTAATGGACTGATCTGATTCTCCTAAAAACTTTTAATTGTCTCAGTTTTCCTTTTTGTTTTTTGTGCTTGTACCTTTTACGTGAATTCAGATTTGTGCCACGTTAAAAGTGTTAGGGAAATGCTACTAGAACTGACCTGCAGGCGTGACTTGGGAGCTTAATCAGACCTGAGACCGACCTGCTCAGTTCAGATTTATGCAAAATGGTGCCTGTTTGAAAGGGGCTCGAGTACTCTGAGCCCCCCTCTTCTCCCTAGGATAGATATCGGGAGTCATGTAGATAACATACCTTGCATGCATGATTTGGAGTGCTGACAGTACGTGAGACAGGGCCTGCTGTTTGGCCAGGTTGCCGTCCAGACTGAGGAGAATCTTGGCCAGCGAGGGTCGATTAGGCTTCACGCTGCTCTGTCCGCTCATCTTGTTGTTCACCGCTGATGAGTCACTGTCTGACTGGACACCTGCGGTTTACAACACAAAAACAATGAGACACTGTGATGTCAAGTACCCTAGAAAACCGACTCCCAGCCATCATCGGCAAATTGCAGAGCTGCACTTTCAACAGATTGAGAGCTGCAGTTATAGTTTGACCTGTGCCACTTGTCAGTAAGAAAAATAACCACAGTAGCGATTTACACCAAAAAACGAAGACATGCCGATGTCTGCCATCTGCAGGCAAGGAAAAACACCATATGCACCTCCTCTGTATCTAAAATGATGCTGCGGTGCCTTTCTTTTCCTGCAGGTGGCACATGTTAGTATATATAAGGACAGGTTAGACAGTTCAAAGAGCTACTTCTCATCAAAAAAAAACAAACTATATTGATAACTCCTACCAACTCCTACAATGAAGTGTGATTAGTAGTAGCAGTAATATAGAGAGGTAAGATTACCTAAATAGGATGCACCAAGGGAGTCTCTGGCAGTCTGGAAAAGGACTGGCTCGTGAACAGAGGGTGTAGTAACATCCACTGTGGTCCAGGCCACGCTGTGGGAGGAGCCGCACGCCACCCGGGTGATCTTTTGTCCCTCCAGACCCTGCACCAGGGTAGGCTTTCTATTAACAGTGGTGGTGCCATTCCCCTGTTGCCCGTGGTCGTTGTCGCCCCATGCAAACACCTGACACAAAAACACAACATAGATTAGAGCTCAGCAGCGTTCAAAAGCAAACTTTCCAAAAAAAAAAAACAAAAAAAAACGAGCCAATTAAAGAAATGACACTGCTCCAAGCTTTCAATCACACTGAGTAGCTGCCTCTCCTCATCGTAAGTGATGTGTAAACGTTATGAAATTTGTTCTGAGGAAAGGTGTTACAACCCCGCTCTCTAACAGCAAAGGTCAGAGGTGCCAGAAGAAATGGAGTCAATCAATCAGCTCTTACGACAGCAGGAGAAATTCACACATCTGGATCACGGCAGAGTGCCTGAACGGTGTGCTCTGGTTTTTTAAACACATAACACTGTTAGCGAGGGTCAGTACAAACCTGTCCTGTATCTGTAACGGCTAAACAGTGCAGCGCTCCGACGGCAACATGGACTATCTTTTTTCCTCTCAGTCCCTCCACCATCTGGGGCTTCCGCACGTGGACGTCGGTGCCGTGGCCCAGTCGGAAATAGTCGCCTTTGCCCCTGTTTGGAAATACAGAGAGTTCATTTTGTAGCCGAAGGCGGATTAAGAGATCAATTACGATTGTGTAATTGTTCATTCATCTTACCAGGTCCACACTACTCCAGATTTGGTAAGAGCTAAAGAAAACTGAGCTCCACATTCGATTTGGCAGACTCCCTGTCCGTTGAGCCTTTCTATGTTCTGAGGGATGTTGCAGCCTTCGCTTCCTCCACGACCCAGCTTCCCAAAATCCCCATCACCCCAAGAGAACACCAAACCTGGGAAAATATGAAGAAAAAAAAAAACTTCACCAATGGAAAACTTAAACATATCAATCAACACCAAAATAAAACTTCTACTGAGTATCAAAATCCTCTATATTCAGTAATATTAATGAATAAATACATGTTGAATGCATTTCCCTCTTTTTAAAACAACTAGGGAGCTTTTCTATATGTTTTAGAGCATGTTTATACTGTACTCCTTCAAAAGGTAAGATTCAGTACATTAAACAAAAATACCTTCATCGGTGAGAGCTAGAGTTTGGGCGTCCCTGCTCCCACAAGCCACCTGAATAACACGGTGCCCCAGAAGCACTTTCACCTGGATGACAAAGACGAGGAAGAGCAGAAGCAATCAGGAATAGAAGAAGAAAGCATTTATGATAAAGTTATTAAGTGTAGATGTTCATCTCTCTTGAAAGGATGACATAAGCAGCTAAAGTAAAATTATCCTCTCATAGCTGTTAGTCAATTCCTATTATAATATCTAAGATCTCACTTTAAGCTGTCAGTGTTCCTGTCAAGTAAAGAAATGCTTTATGTCTTGATGTGGGTCATACACGTACCAGTTTAGGCCTCAGTTGAGTGGTATTGTCCCCGTGTCCAAGGCGGCCGTATTCCCCCAAACCCCAACTATACAGCTCCCCGCTGGAGGTGATGGCTGCACTGTGAGAGCTGCCGCAGGCGATGTCACGGATTCGTTTGGTCTTCAGTGCCTCAATCAACCGAGGCTTGTCACAGTTCCTGAGATGGAAAATCTTACCGTTAGGGATTCAGATTCTGGACGACAATGACTTATATACTCAAAATTGAGATTCGTACATTCTGCTGAAATGTCCCAATTTGCCGTCGTCTCCCTCTCCCCAGGAGAACACCTTCCCGTCCACAGTCAGGGCCATGGCGTGCCGCCCTCCTGAGTGCACGGCGACCTTCTTCACCACATAGTTACTGAGAGCAGTGATCTGACGAGGGATCGGGATGGTCCCACTTGACAGGCCAAGGCCTAACCTGCCATTTGTAGCCTCTCCGCAGGCGTAAATCTTCCCCTCGACAGTCACTAAAAACAGGGACACATTGGTTACATATGACGTCTCTGCTTGTTGTATAACATACACTCTAAAAGCTTTTCTCACCCACCTGCAAAGAGGCTTTTGGAACCACCGGCCACTTGTACCACATTGAGCGCAGAGAGGGTTTCAGAGAAGGAGGGCACCTTGATCTGTGAAGGACGCAAACAAAAGTGATTAGAGAATGGAGCAACTTCTCAGCTTTTTACACAGGCTCCCCCCAGAGGATGAGTCTCGTCCTCGCAGCAGTATATTTTCTGCATGATACAACCTCAGATGTGCTTATTATACAGTCACCACAGACCATCACATAATCACAAGACAGAGCGTAGGCCTGTGTAGCAGACTGGATACACCGGAGTTACAGATGGAACGTAAGTACATTTACTCAAGTACAATTATTTTTATTATTATTTCAGTTGTAGTTTTCATGTTAGAGGTGCAAGATACATTATTAAATAGTTAAAACTACATCCAGTTGGACCATGCTCCTTACATATGAATGCAGCATGTATAATAATCCAGATAATGACTATAGAATAATATATTAATATGAAATGGACTTTCTGCTGCATGAAGAAAATCTTCATTTTCAATTATTTAAGTAATTTAAAATTTGCTGGGTTTTGTATTTGAAATGGAGCAAGACATGGAGATTGACTTTAGAGAAAGTACACCTAGATAAATAGGTTTGTTCAAATTGTGTTTGAAAATGAATGCGAATAAATATAATGCCTGGCACCTAACCAGGAACACACTCAAACTGACATTGTTATCAAACCATAGCCCAGTTTCCAATTCTGAACAACCTTTGAGTTTAATTGCTATTTGATTTTTCGACAGACTGCACCTTAGAACCCTTCAGTCCGCCCAGCTGGTCTTTGTCATTCAGACCCCAGACGAACACTTTGGTCCTGATGGTGGCAGCAGACTCCAACCCTGATGTCTTCTTCCTAGCAAGACTGACAAGGTAACAAATGCACAGTGAAGTCAGGCATACAAATGTGCAACATTTGATTTTTTTTTTTTTTTCTGATTGTTAAAATGGAAAAAGAATACAGTGAACAGTGTCCTACTTAACTTTGCCATGTATTTATAGCACAGAAACAAATCAAAGACACTTGTGTATGATTTACCTGACATTTAATGTTCTTCTAATCTTTCAGCAAGATGGTAACAAATGTACCTGAGCTCTACAGCCTTAATTTATTGTCACACTGATCAAACAAGAATGAGAAGCAGACATCATTCCCTGCTGAAGACGGGGGAGGGAATATCCTGAATTGACCATAATCTTTGAAGGGGAACAGCACCAAAAAAATCATCATCTTACCTCCCTGTGGCAGTCTTGTCATCATCCTCTTCTTCATTGTCAGATGCTAGGAAAGGTACCGTAGCCAGGTCTTCATCTTCTGCTCTGATACGTCCCACGATGCCTAGCCCGTGAATCTTGCAGTCTATCCCAGAGCTGCGGCACTGCTTGATGGCAATCTCAATGTATCTGTGGTACTGGAGGGGGAAGACGTTAAAAAGTTAATCAAGAATAAATTACAAGTCGGCGTCAATTACAAAAGTCTTAAGCCGACCGACCTCAGTGCAGTCGGTAAGGAGGACGACGGTGGTGTCTGTGGGGTTGATGTTAATCGTCTTCAGCTCGATTAAGTTGTTCAATGAGCTTCCGCCTATGTATTAAGCGAAAAAAAAAAGTTACTTCTATTCATTAAAAATCTTCCAAATACCCCATTGATAAAAACACAAATCTAACTCACAAATCTAACTCACCTGACACAACCACTAGCGAGGGCATGTAGCTGCTGTCCGCCGGGTCGACAATCATCTTCAGCTTGTGCACGAGGACATCTGGGAAGAGCTCGAGCCGGATCCAGTGCTGCGGAGAAAATAAGATGACACTTCGATAAAGCAAACCAACGGTGAATTGACATTGTCATTCGGGCTATTTATGCGCCCGCCATTCAATCTCCCGACCTTTCCCTGCGAGCCGGAGGACTGCCAACACTGATCACTGCAGTCAATGAGGCGTGAGGCCTGGTTAACCGATGATGAGACATTGAGGCTCTTGACGGCGCGAGACCAGTCATCAATCAGCATCCCACGCTGGCTGCTGTGGTGCTTCTTGAGTTGTTTTCCTGAGCGGCCGCAGAATGCTGGAGACTGGCCTAATTGCGAAGGAGATAAACAGAAGGTTGACACACACATACACGTACACACAAACGCATGCAGACAGAAAGAGCATGGATACTATCTGAGCGAACGGGGTGACTAACCGGGCTCGTTGATTCTGCCGAAAGAATGCCTGGTGTTGTGTTTGCGGGTTTTGAAGCAATTCTCGCAGAAGTCGAAATCATCGCAGTTCCTGCACTTGAACCTCGGGCCGTTTATGGGGAACATCTGACAGCCGTCGCACCTTTAGGAAAGACGGAGCGTACACTCTAACAATGTGTTGAGATAAGCAGCTAATGTGGCGGAAAGAAACTTTAAAAAACATATCCCTACCTCACTCCGGGGTGAACGCTGGGGACCAATTCCATCTCTGACAACAAACCGGTCCAGTGGGACTGCTGCGGGAAGTCTACTATCACATCCTTTCCATTGGCACTGAAAGCTAAAACAAACAATTTAGCTCCATTAGTCAAGAAAGCAGAGGATTCAGTTTAAAGCATCTTTACTGGAGGGGATTGGCTCAAATAGACAGAATAAAAACCAGAGAGGATAAATAATTTAAAAGCTAAGAAACAGGCTTACCTTTCACAACGCCAACACTCCTGTGAGTGACTGAGCCCCATTTGTACTTTGGTGTAGTGACTGTGGGTTTCACTCTCACTTTGTCACCGATCTTTATATGGGAAGGGGAACTTTGTGGTGGGAATCCTAGAAAGTAAATTAAACATGTCTGATTCACTTCTCGTTACAGATTCCAGTTGCTTCTCAATCACGTTGGCTATGATGGAAACTTACCGAGCAGCTCAATGTGGATGTAGCGGACCCAGTAGGTTCCACCTTTCTGCTGCCAGTCACACTGCACGTTCAAATCGTGAAGCCCATCTCTGTCTAGCTTAATCACTTTCCCGACATCTCCATCATACACTTCCTCGTACGTTCTGCAGCACTTAACCATCATTCCCACCTGCATAAGAGTCGCAGCAGAAAGTTAACGATCCGTCGCTTTTGTCATGTAACTTAATGGCAATTTTGCATGGAATCCTGAAAGGCTCTTACCTGAATGTTCTCTCTCACATACACGGCGTAATCGTCATTGCTTTGGAAATCTGACCTCTTCTTAAATGTCTGGCTCTCAGTCACCACTGCACCTGGAGGCTAAAGTAACACAAAGGCAATATTATACACAAGGGATTTGACTAATTATGTCTTAAGAAGGACTATTACTGAGTGGGCTATATCAGAAATAAAATGTGAAAGCTGCGTACCACAGGGAATGTTGGCTCAGCTTCTTCCAGCTCCTCCAGGACCTCCTCATCAGAGTATTCATCTGACACGGTGTCTGCGTCTGACAGCTCGATGACGTGAACATCTGGATGGTCCACCAGCCAGCTCACCAAAGACTCAACACCTGATAGACATGCTCAATTAGTCTCTATAAAGCACCTCCCGACAGAGTTCAGTAAGAGTAAGCATAATCAGGTTTATGTCCTACCTGGAACGCCCGACGCACTGCTCGTAGTTCCAGACAGTGACTTCAAGGCAAACTCGATGTTTTTCCGTGGGAAGCCCATCTCCATCAGCTGGAGGACTATGGGTAACGGAGGCACAGGGGAAGTCTTCTGTTTCTTCTGTTTAGGCGGTCTGACATGCTGTACGGTGACAGGCGTGGTGGCCTCACTGGAGCTGCTCTCCTCAAACAGCGGTGATGATGGGTGGGCAGATTCCACAGCCAGGTACTGGCACACTGCCAGAGCTGCCGCCTACATATACGCAACAATATGCAAATGAGGTCAAACTACACACACACACAGGCTTTAATGTACGTAACTAACACTGATGTAGAACTGCCTTTCTAAAGTTCAGCCTGTTGCCTCACCTCCATCTCCTGCCTGTCAAAAATGGCTTTGATGGGGGAGGGCTGAGTGGCAGCTGACAGAAGCTGTTGCAGGAGGATGAGCGGAGGCAGTGGTCCCTCAGGCGACAGGTCCCCCACATCAGGAGAGGACACCACTGGATCCTCTGCGAACGAAAAAACAAAAGAGAGATGCGTCAACAAATACTCATTCCGCCGAAATCTAATGTAAAAGAAGGATGGTGTTTCAAAGTGGTGTTTCAAATGAATGCAAGTATAAACTCATCTTACATCCACCCACATGTAATCTAAGGGCAACCTCCAAATTGTGCAAAGGTAAGCAGCCTGGTTAATCAGACACTGCAAAGTTTGCCCTCCCACACAAGTAGATATTATGCCATTTAAAAAAGAATTGGTATTTAATGTGCAAACACAGCTCATCGTGACCAAATGCTCACCCAGTCCACTCATTAGGTGCCAGCATGTTGCTCCTAAGCAGCAGAGCACAGCAGAAAGATGGGAGGGTCACTACACTTAATAAGCCTAAATTACTTACACCTCATATAAAATATTCTAACACTCACAGGTAGCATTTTTTTGTGGAATGAAAGTAAACGGATATTAAATATATAACATTAAGAACTGAAACTCTGCATCACTCTACTGAACTCATAAGCAATCATTTTCCTTAAAGATATTCCTGACCAATTCCATAGTTCGTCTATCAACATTTACAGACAGTAAACCCTTTACTGGGTGAGATCTTACCGCTGGGGTTGGGTCCTATGTCTGCCACTGCTGGTTGGGAGAGGATCTGCCTCAGTTTGTCCTGGTGAGAGAGGAGGGCCCGTGATGCCTTCAAAATATACAGCCTCAGTTGCTGGCAGCGTAGCAAATGGATGTCCACCTGGTCGGCTGGAAACGCAACAGCTTTGATTAAATGAGTTGCAGTAGACGCTCGAAATCAAAGCATGGTTATTGTTTGTAGGGAAGAAAACAGACAAGCTATCCTTTATCGCTAGAATAAAGTCTTGCTTATTGCCTGCGCACCTGAGAAGACAGGCTGAATACAATAAACAGTATTTTATTTTTATCAAATCTACTACACTTGTGTTGTGCTTCTCAGCTCAGGTTTTGTACCTGTAAGCCCTCGACTGAGGGATTTCTTCATGCGTTGTTTCTCCAGTTTGCTTCCAGCCAGGCTGACCAGCTGGGCCCAAACTGCCAACATGGGCTCAGTGAAGGGAAGGTTCTGCACACTGAAAGATACTGCTGGCAGCTGAGGAGAATGATAGAAAAAAAACAGTATTATTGTCAAATCTATTAGCCTAAAGTGAAAACAGAGCTAATTTTTAAGTTGTGGACATGCAACATGCGGACATCTGAATACTTTCGTACCGGTTTGAGGTGGCTTAGTAAGCAAACCCTACAGGTCCTCATCTCATGAAACTGGACAGTGATGCGTCCTTTAGGAGTGATGCGAGTGACTGTTCCCTCTCCGTACTCCTCGTGAATGACCTGGCCTCCTAGTCTGAGGCGCCCGTCAATCCCTCCGATCACTGCCAGCACCGCCATCAGACTGCCCACTCGAGGACCCTCAGAATCAGGGAAATACTCCTCCAGGAAACACTGAAATGGAGGAGATGGGGTCTTTTATCATCATTAGAAGACAACCCATTTTGTAAAGGAATGAAAGCAATAACGCGCCCAGTAGCTGGATCCATAATAATGCAATCATTCTTACTGCTTCCGAGTGGCAGCTTGCCATAACGTCTCCGATGGAGCTCAGCTGAGTGTTGATGTAATCGTTTATCAGGCTGTTCCACTGGCCGAGAGAGTGCAGAGTACGCAGGACGGCCACAATCTCCTCGGCCAGAGTACTGCTGTGAGTGGCTGTAAGAGACGCTTGTGGGCGGGACTTTCTTCTTCGTAGGGAACCCTCTGCAAGGGGGGGAAATACAAAAAATTTAAAAATTTATACAACGGGGAAAACATCCGATTTTAAATTGAAGGAAAAGTGTGATTTCTAAGCATACCTCTGAGGAGTGGCAGATCTGAGGAGCAGGTACTTAGTAGGCTTCCTAAAAAGTTGAACAACTTCTCCACCAGGAACTTCATGTCTTGAGAGCGCTCCATCTTGTCCCATGAAGGTAGGACTGCCTGCAGGAGACGTAGGGCCAGGATCTGGAAATGCAAAGAATACACGAGACAAGCAGGTGTTACTTCGAGAGATCAGAAGTT
>JANJYP010018100.1:0-10153 GCA_024605115.1 Rastrelliger brachysoma | reverse complement strand
GGAACATCTATGACAGCTCTGATGTTTATTTGATTTTGTTTGCTGTGTCAGTCATATGATGAGAGAAAAAAAAATTGGCTCAGCACTTACTGTCACAAGAGAGTTTTTACTGCTGTTTAATAGACTGCACAAGGTTGTAGCAGCAGAGGAACAACAGCAAAATACAGGACTCTTGTTCAATTTCAACATTTCATATGTAGTTAAATTTATAGCCTAGTTATGGGGCTTCAAGATACATATAGTATATCGAGGTCCTACTGAGGTTGCATTATTCATGTTCACTCCATTTCCATTTTTTCAGGACACATATTACATATCACTTTTTTCACATACTGTTATGTTAATCATTATGCAGGCTAGATAAGTAAAGGATGGATTTAACAGATGCAATGTAAGATCCATTAGCACCGTACAACAGAATTTACATCTGTACAAAGATGTAAGTGTAAAGCAGTATATATAATGGTTGGATAGATTGACAGGAGTCAGAATATTGCGTTCCTCTGAGAATGAATGTTTTCTTGCTCTAGATAAGAAAGGAAAGCCAACAGTTACACAGGTCTCATGACCAGACACAAGGTTTTCTAACAGCGTCATTTCCTCATTAACGATACTCTTCCCAGCCACAGCCAGCCCACAAAGATTTCACTCAATGAAGTCAAACTCACATCAAACAGCATTTAGTGATGAGGTCAGCTGTTGTAAACACTTTATCCACTTGGCGAGTGAGTTAAACCCCACAACAGCCAGAAGGAACTCTTATCATATCTGATCACTTCATTAGTGTTAAACAAAATGGGTAACAAATGTTGAGACCATTTTAACATATAGTTTGAATCATGTGCTACCCTTGTTAATGAACTGCCACGGTGTTAACACAAATATATGGCAGCTTGTGTGAACTGTAGATGAACAGACATGGGTCCTCCTGTACAGAGACTTTGAAGCCTGTCACAGAAGGCTTGAGACAGTGCTCTTCGTCTCATTAATCTTCCAATAGAGGAAATGAATAGACTGACTGGGCTCGACAAATTTTTGTTCTCTCATAAAGAGAAACACAGAGGAGCTTGGAATGAAATTCCATACATTATGGAAGCTATTATCTTCAGCTGCCAGTTTCAGTGTGAGAGAGAGAAAGCTGGTAATCCAAAACTAATAGGCAGAATAAGAGGTGTAAAAAGTAGGGGACTGGGTCAGATCATCTCTTTCTCCATCTCTCCTCCAATTACTGACAGACAGTTGAGATTATGAAATTAGACTGAGGAATGAGAAATATTCATATTTCCTCTGAACGGTATTAAACCCTGACAAAATAAAAGAAAATGGTTTAAATTTTGACAGTGTATCAATTCTGACAAGATATTAAACTGATTTCAAAACACAGACTGTGTATATTATGGCCAAGACAAAATAGGATGCTCTCGTCTTGATTCGTATAAAAAATGATTTATTACTAAAAAGACACAAATTGACATTTTCAAAATGACTGTTCCAGTCGCTTCCTTTCATCAAATTATCAGGCAAACAGTACAGCCTGATGTTCAACTGGCACTAATCATCAGCCACCAAACCAGTGAAAATAGCAAACATGACATAAGTCAGACTTGATCTGCAGTCAGTTACTGCAAACAAAATCCCTTCAAATCCTTGATGACTATGGGACACTCATCCGCCACACACATCCATCATCACAGAGGTTCCCGGAAGGTCATTCATGGTTCTAATGTAGCAGTCACTACCTATCCAACATCCAAAAGATGATTATCAACAGATAGGAGCACAGCAGGATATGGAGACACACGGTATCTTACACAGTGGGGGTGTCATGCTTTGAAAAATATAACATTCAGTTGCAGGAGCTTTTTATTACAACTATTATTGTATAGTTACTAATATAATAAGCTTTGTATATGCACTCTTTCACTATAAATTTGTACAACTCACATTTTTGGCAGCATTCCTCCAAGATCTCAATACATTTTAAGATAATGCAAAAAAAAAAAAAAGTTAAAAAAAAAAAACACCCACTTGCATCACCAACACCCCAGGAGAAATTTGGTCATACAAGCCTTTTCTTGCTTCCGGATATTCTTTTCAATTCTGGGTACCTCAAGCGTCTTCCATTGGCTACACCACTTCAAAAACACACCTCATGAAAAAATCAAGAGGCCTGTCTGACATGTGTCCCCGTGCCCTGATGGCATGCCAACACCAAAGGCCGGCATTGATTTTCTGTAACGCAGGGTCGGATTAGCCCTCTACAGGGATTAGCTGCCTGTGCAGGGCCTCAGGGTCCGCTATAAAACTAATAATTAATTTAAACAGCCAGGTCCATGGAAGGATACACTCACTACATGTTCCAGTGTGAGGTAGTGAGTATGAGTGACGGACTGTCTGGCACTCCATTAAAGGAACACTTGTGTATAGGCCTACTGTATGTTCATAGCTTTAGTAAAGCATAGTGCTTTATTTTATCACCAAAAGGCTATCACTACACAATTATTAAAGCCCATGCTACAGATTAATATGTAGTGCTAATATGAAGTATTTAACCATCTCTGTGGTTTAATGACTTAAACTGTCATATGCCTCATCAACAGCCAATTAAGAAAACACACGTCTTTTACACTCTCGCCATCCTGAAATACCAACAAAAGGTCATAAAGATACAGAACACACTTGAGAATAGTCATGAATGCCTGTTAAAAAAAACAAAAAAAAACAAAAAAACAACATACAATAGCAACTACAGTGTTACCATTCAGGCTGCAGAATATAGTTTACTTGCAAATGAAGACAGCAGTTTCTCTGGTGAAGCATCAATACAATATACTATATATAATATGTAAACAATATGCACCTTTTCAATGTTAGATTTTAGTATGGAACTATTGTTTACTGTATTCTAATGTTTATTGTCTATTTACTTTACATAGCCTGAATAACCTGCTGCCCTAAATCAAGTTATTACAAATTTAGATCAATAAAGTAAATCTATCAATGCAGCAATCTGTTTATGTAACAACACACATTGGAGTAAAAGCTGTCCAGGTTGATTTTACAAAACTACTAGTATGGCATTTTGGAACATGCATTATTCCAAATAATCTTATTGTGACAGAAAACACAAGCAGTAAATGCTTTGAAAGCAGTAAACAAAACACATACACAAAGCTAAGTAGTAGTTAGCACATTGTTAGTGTTAGCCATGAAACTACTGTACAAACAACTGTAGTAAAAACTCTACTTTACAGTGACAAATTAGACAGTATCTGAATGTCCAGCAGCAGGCAACTTTACTGTTTATGTTAAGTACCACAGTGCTGATGCTGATACAGTCACCTCCAGAAACACATAACACACATACAACGTCTCTGGTTCCATTTCAGCCAGGGACTTATACTGCAGGTCATTTCCTTTTCTCTCTGTCCCTGTTTCCTGTCAGCCTCTAATACCCTTAATACTAACTCCATAAAGGCAAAAAAGCCCAAACATCTCAGTATTTTTAAGAAATAATCTTCAACATCTGAGTTGACGAGTTGATAATCAGTAACAAACACTGTGTGTAACATCAGTGGCACAGACATGGTTTTTAAAAATGCATACACAACAATGAATCTCTTTGATTTAGTTGAAAACTGACTTCATGTCTTCCCATCTTGCCATAACATCAATTTCCACTGCTATGCAGATGACACCCAATGATATGTCCCCTCTAAGCCTGGCATCACATTATAATTATCCCCTCTATCTCCAGCTAGCGACATTAACAACAATCTCTCCACTAGTATGGCTAAGTCCCCTATGAGGCTTGTCCCCTAATGGTTATTTTTGATGCTGATTTGTCTTTTGATGCTCAGGTGACACATGTCATGCAGTTCTGTTTTGCAGAATCAAGACAGCTGACCAAGATCAGGGAATTTCTTCCACCTACACACTCAGAAAAGGTGATATATGTTTTTATCTTCTCCACACTTGATTTTATTCTTGTATCATCACTAGGGGTGGGTAAAAATATTGTGATACCAGTGGCCCGCCGCCACTGCTAAATTTCACTTGATCATTAATATCAATAACAATGCGACATGATTTCTACTCGCACTGTGCGAGCGCAACAGCACACAACGTTATTTTCGACTTGTTTTGAGTCATCAACGAGCGCATCAAATACTGTATGACCTTCTTATAAAATGTAACGTTCAAGCTTATACACAGTCTATATAGCGAGTAGCACAGGCACCTGTAATCTGTATACATGGTAACCTGTATACTATAGAACCTGCATGATAGGGTGCGGTGGTGGACAGTTCAGCTCTGAGTCTCCTAAAAGGATCCACTGTAAGCAGTGATCATGAATCCGACCCGTGACTGTTTCCACAGTTATGACAGTGATATTATAAACTCTGTGTGCACTCTGTGTAACTCGCGGTAAAACCCTGCACTGAATGGTTGCTCACATCAAAATAACCTACTGAATAAAAATCTAATATATTCACATAGTGAAGAAAATGAAGCAGCAGAAAGACTCCTGACATAGACAGTGCACTGTGCACAGGGTTCACAACCTGTGACAGTGAGTGAGTCACATTGTGCGCAGCAGCAGGGGTGTCCCTAGAGTTTGGAGGGCCCTGGGAAAAAAAAAACACTTTTGCACTTAAGAACATTTCAGAGCATGTATTTTCTTACTTTTACTTGATTAAAGGATTTGAATCAGTACTAGTAGTAAAAACATCCGCTCATACTATAGGAAGGGTATGACCGAAAAATGTAGTGGTTTTAACACTGTGACTTTTTCATACCGTGGTATACACTGACTGAAACCGGCATCCGGCCCGTGCCTAACGTTAACATTAATGCACTCTCGCATTTGAATCACTAGCGCCGTGCCCCCAGATTACATGAACGCGCACTAACATGGAACGTGGGTGGTGCACAGGCTGCACCCTCAGTGTTTACATCCCGTTTGTGATGCCTGTGTTGATCATGCTTTATCGCAGTGTATTCAGAGAACAAACATCTAGCAGATCAGGAGAGGTATATAATTTGAGAACATGCTGAAACTATGCAGGAACTCATAGACCACCTTTTCTACTGTGAAAAAAAAAATTATCTTCAAAAAACTTTTTCCCAAAAATGAACCTGGAAAAGGGGGGGTCGTCTTATATTCAGGGTCGTCTTATATTCGGGCCAATACGGTACTTTGGGTGGGGGTGGCCTCTGCGGGTATGGGTAAATTTCTGTGTTGTGGCATTAATTATTTTTATTTTCTTCAGATAAATGTCAAAAGCTGTAAATTGAAACAAAATCCAAACATGTTTAATCCTGTCTATAAGGATTCTAAGGTCATTTAATTTTGAAACTATTCTCACGCGCATGAATACAGGTCGACGTCGCATCCTCATGGCCACGGACACAGCAGCACCACTGCTGAAAATAATTCTAGGGGAAACACTGGATACGTTGTTGCCCAATATGATATTGATTTTTCAACTTCAAATAATGATTTTAGAATAATGATTTTATGTTTCTGTACCTCCATTCAAGTAGATGGCACCAAAGAGCCACTCTGCTGTGCTGTGTATGCATTTCTGTATTAGAGGTAATACGTGTTGGATTAAATACATGGATATATTGTGTAAAGTATTTTGTTTAAAAGGAAACAGATTTCAGATTTCACATATATGGATACTTGGAAAGCTGTACAAAAAGTCCTGTGTCCAAAGATGGTTGTTGTGGATAAAGCTAAGACTGTATGTAGGTATAACAGCTGGCTTTACTTTAGCTAAGTGGCTAGCAGAGCTAACTGCCAATACTATTACGGCTGTGAACCACCATATAATGTGTGAGTGATGTAGGCAGAACAGAGTGTTTAAAAGGTTAATTCACAGCTCAAAATAAACAAATATCTATCTCATTTTCAAAAAGGCAGTCTCTGTTCATCAGCACATGTACGTTTTCCTGATTTTATCAGTGTGGAAGTAATTAAATGCTTCAGCATTTCCTCATTATCTTCACCCTCAGAAAATCAAAAATTGCAGGACAACACTGCTCTTTGATATTATCTAACAGAATCGAGGTACATTTTATTTACATATGACTTGTTCAGTTCAGTGTTCAAATGGTGACACAAAGGAGAAACATTATTTTCACATATTTTTGTGTGCTGTCACTCAGGGTACTTTATCCTTTCTGTTTTTAGCTGCATTGTGAGTTGTACTACCAGTTACAATGATTTCACTTTGTTGGTCAGGGTAAAGAAATTAATGGTTACTTTGAGATATTTACTTACAGTAGTTTCAGTGACAAGAATTATTTCATCATCATTTATTATAAATAAATAATGATGAAATAATAAAATGGAAAGGCTGTTTTGAATGAAATAGTTTTGACTCAATTTGTACATATACAGAAACGTATTGCCATATTGTGATATTGTGATACATGTGATATCATGATGCATATCATATTGTGACACATGTATCGTGATATGTATTGTATCATGAGATTTTTGGCAATACCCACCCCTAATCATCAGAAAAAACATCCAAAGAATGCAGTTGATACAAAGCACTACTAGCAGGTTCTTAACAGTACTAAGAGATGTAACCACATTACACCTTCATTACTGCATTGCACTATAATCCTTCACTTGTTACCTGTGAGTTTTAGAATTGATATGTGATATTTGCCATATTTGTTGCAATTTTGTTTTCGAAAGATGCTATTTAAGTAATTTTATCATTATTATTATTATTAGCTTTTCACAAGTATTTCCTATCACATAAAGTAATAATTTCCTGACAACCAACCAATAAATCTTATATTGTAGGAAACAATTAAAACACTACATCTGTTTGCTCAGGAAAACACAGCAGCTGTCTTCCTTTTTAATACAGTGAAGCAAAATCCCTCTGCATCATAAATCAACACATAAGTTATGTGTGCAAGCAAACAGACCAGAGGTTGCAGTCACTCAGATATTAAATTAGTGTATCCAAATATCTAGAAATGAATGTGCTACACACTATGTGTAACACAATCTATAAACAATAAGCCTAAAGCTACATGAATAAAACTGCCTTGGAGTGTGTTTTACTTGAAGTGAAACAAAAACAATAAAATGCATCACAAGTTGAAGCATTTCACTGTTATCATCCCCCTCCTTTTACCTAGTTTCCAATAAGGGTTGCCATAGTCAGAGAAGGTAAAGGGATTTCTCCTGCTCTTCAAAAGACTTTGATCTGACTGACACACAAACGGCCCTCAGATCACAAGTCTACAGACCCTGTTCGGCCTCTCTGCTTGGTCTGCTTGTAGATGTACACTTCGTTCCTGGGAGAATTCCTCGCCCTCCTCCCATTTCCCTTCGTCTCTCCTTAATCCCTTCTCCTTCCTCCTCCTCTGCCTCCTCCTTCTCCTCCTCTTCCTCTGCTGTTTGGTGTTTTGAAACATCTGAGTACAGACATGTTCTGAGCTTTGGAGGACCCAGGGGCCCCAGATCCAGACAGAGGGAGAAAATAAAGAAACTCTACAGTGCCCCCGGTACAAAAGCTATCTCACCATTACCACTGGGGAGAAACTCTTAAACATCACCAAACGTCTGGACAGACAGAGAAGATCAGAAGACTGTTTGGTTTGTTGTTCACATAATAATACTGTCAGCTAATGGCGCAGTCAGCAGCTCACAGTGGAACCACTGTGATGGGAGTCAATGTATTTATCCTAATGGAGAGAGGGTTTTATGAGTGAAAACAGAGAATAAGAAAACTCTACTACACAGACAACTGGCCAAAAATGGAAGGGTTGTTCCTTGTAGTTTTCCAGCAAAGACGTGTCAGCAGCATGGACATGAAACATGCCGTCACTGTTTCTTATCTCAATATGTCCCTGGGTGGAAAAGTGAGGCAACAGCTTACTGATGTCTTGCAGCCTGCCTGACCATTAAAACATATTTCCATGGTGATGGATGTCAGATGTAGCCTCAAAAAACCCATCGCTTGCCCTTGATTTCTGAGCCCATTCCTAACTACAGTTTTTCTTAACTTATTCTTCATGCTTCACAAAATGAACCAGCACTATAAACAAGTTAAAATAATAGAGGGAAGGGGAGAACAAGAGTGCAGCTGGGTGAGACCACAGGGGCTGTTATCTCCCACAAATCTTCCTGTCTGACCAATATCAAGTACTTGGGATGGCGGCTTGGATGGACATTCAGTGGTTTTTATAAGTGAAAGCTGTGAAAGATGTGAGTAAGTTTATCTGAAATGGAAACAGGAAATGAGTTACAGCTGTGCTGAGAATGTGGCACAGCTGTCCAGATCCAGAGATGGTTTAAGCATTCTACAGGAGTGCAGGGAAAAAAAAAAAACACGAAAGCTGTTAAGGGCCAGAAATTGACGAGCAAGCAAAAAAGATGGCCTACATGTAATGCAGTTTATCACTTTAAGAGTCGCAAACCATGATTAAGCCTGACTCAAACCACATATATTTTAAAAATATTATATTAGGGCCTCATCTTCACCAAAATGTAATAGCAAATTCCTTTAGTAATCATGAGCCCTTCAAAAGCTGCTATCTCTAATAAGAGCTCCTAACGGCATCTGATGGTCATAGGATTTATTCATCTACTTATAACATTTATCATGCAACCCTCTTCAAAAAATCATCCCCTGAAATTCAAAACATGGCAAAAACTGCAATCATCCTTCTAAAGTCTTGGCATGAATACATCCATGTATCTGTCTTCACTTTTCACCCCTGGGCCCTCTAGGAAAGACTGTAGGAGATTGAAAGCCATGAAGCGACCAAAACTGTCTAGACCATACCAAAGGAAGCTCCTTTGTTCTTCTTCCAAAACAGGCTCCAAACCTTTTTTTTATTCTTTTTTCCATTTGGGACTCAGCCAAGGGAAGTAGAAGTATGGCTGCCCTTCTTCATGCTCTGTTCTAATATGTTCCATGCCTTCCAGTTGCTTACATCATCAATCTGGGAGATGGCTAAGTGTGATGGGGTGAACATAAACAGTGCTTGAGCTATGAGCTAAAAGAGACACAAGTTGTGTCTCAAACATAAGTTGACACACTCTTCCCCTCTTTTTTATGGCAAAACATTCACACAGTATAGAAAGGCCCTAATCACTGGCAGGTATCCTAAGTGATTCTTCAAGGATTATATCAAAATTCACCCACATCATCAACTTCAAGCAGCAAGCTTGTTATTGTCAGCTAAGTGCAGTCCTAATATTCTGCCTTTTAATGCTTGCTTAAAAATGTACACCCTCATGTAAAAACCTGAGCGCACATTAATCTCTCCTCAAATCGTCTACTTACTAAACATGTCACTAATGAATTATTTAAATATTTTTTCTCTCTCTCTCATATTTACATGGTGTTTCGGCAGAATTTGTGTAGTAGTTGTAAAGTATTTAATAAGTCTTTAAATATGTACGAGAGTCAAGATCTTAGCCACTGCATGCACTGTACAGAAGATGTTTACGCAATATCAAAAGACTCTGCTCTGCCTATCAAAATGAGTAAGACATATGGACAGTTTGTTTTTCACTTGCCAAAATAGAAAAGGGAGTATGTCCACTTGGGCCCCATCAGGTCAAATCATAAAGATCCATCACTGGCTTTGCACTCTGCTAAAACGCTAAGGAAACATATTGTAGATTTTAAGACCCTTTTTATTCAGCCAGACTGTGTACTAAAACTAATTGGATTTCTGTCAATGGAAAAAATATATCCCTGGGACAGCTTTGAACTCAATAGCTCTGCCTATCCAACTACGCATGAGGGAGTGGGACCTTGCCACATGCCAAGCACCAGGGAGGAAAATTAAATCGGTGGTCAACATAAAATATTAAAATAGCATGGTATCGAATTTTTGAAAAATGATGTCAGGGTAGCTCATTATAGCCAGCAAGGCAGTGAATTAAGCTATATTTAGTGGGTGATAATTGAAATCATAGCTGTAGTTATTACCACTGACAACTTTCTAAATAATACCCAATAAATCCCTTCTTTTTAGCGAAGTCCCCCTGACAGCTGGCAGTGCTGAAAAATATAAAGTACAGAAACAGAATCCCTTTTCCCTTCTTTCCTCTCCTCCCTTACCCCCCATCTCTCTCTCTCTCTCTCTCTCTCTCTCTCTC
>JANJYP010018097.1:0-25167 GCA_024605115.1 Rastrelliger brachysoma | reverse complement strand
TATACTGTATGTGTGTGTGTATCATACAAGGTAAAGCTAACTAGTTAATACATGTTTTTTATGTTTTTTATATATGATAATGCCAGGTAGTCAGTGTTTATGGTGTACTGACAATAATTATCAGACTCAAGTGGGATTTTTCTTTCCACCAGGCCTTAACATTTTGAGTTTCACAAGGGGCATCTTTATAAGAGGAACATCTGCAGAAGTGTCACTTGGATTCCGTAGGCGGCAAGTCCATGTGGGCCTGATGATTAGGAATTAATTTCATATTAATGCATATATGTGTTTAACCGTGTATATATCATATAACACAACATTTTGACAATAGAATAGTTCTATCTATCTAGCTAGAGCAAACTTTGTTCTAGNCTCTCTCTCTCTCTCTCTCTCTCTCTCTCTCTCCCAGTCTAAACTGTGGTGACATTAGCATTGTTCTTATTCACAGATGGTCTATTGTTCTGGGTCAGTGTGGTCTAAACCTATATTAACTCTGACAACTCAGCCCTTCCACCACAAAAACAACAACAAACAACCATATTCCATGCAGTAAAACACACACTTATACACACACACGGACAAAAGCACACATTTAACTCTTTGCACTTTGCAATATTTTATGGGTGCTTGGAGGACACTATCAGATTTCAGCTATTTCACTGGGTGTCTTTTTGCCAACATAGTATCCTGCATGTTCTACATATTAAAAGGCACATTAAAACAGCAGTCAAATGTCCATATGAAGACTGAAATCTGTTCCTGGCTGTAAGCATGTTTCCTGTTCATACTGGCTGGAGGTATAAGGACAAAAAGATGGACTGTGTTAGTGAACAGCTCTCACATTAAAGTTCATGAAAAAATAATGTGTAATCTGTAAAAACATATGTACCTCTCTTAAAACTGATTCAAATGCTCTAATTTCGCAGCCTTAAAATTAAAGGAGCTATATGTAATGTTCTCATGGTTGAGATCTCTAGTGGTTTGAGACTCCTTAAATAGCTGATCCACTAATGCAAAAAGAAAAAGAAGAAGCTTAATGTTGCCAGCAGAGGGTGCTCAAAGAACACAGAATCTCCAGTGCACTGACACAATGCCTATGTGTGAAGACCACAAGTCAATAGAAGGGCATCAGTCGCCTGTGTGTTAAACAGTGTTCAGTTAGTATAAAAAGGCTGCAGTCAGTAGAGATGGAGTTGGTATGTCTCAGATAAGAAGCTGCAACATGAAGCATAAAGATGATAATATTTCCTTTGCTTTGCATAAATGCACAATCCATGTTTCTAATAGAGTACCACACCAGCATTTAAAACACATTGATTGACAGCTAACTCTCACATACTGTTCATATTCTGATAATTGGTCTCTACACTAGTTCACCAACAGTCGTTAGTACATGTTGGAAAAAAGATTACGTATTATGATCACTATTTTTTTAGTCCAAGCACATTTTATAGAAAATGAAGAAGAATACAACATGTTTCAGTGCTGATTTTTGAATTTCTTGATAAACACAGTTCAAATTTGTAGATTTGCATATATATAAAAATGTGTATCAGCTGCAAGTTTTTCTTTTTAAAAATGGTGCGTTTTATTTCTGTTTCTGTATACTGTCACATTTGAAAAAAAAAAAAAACTCATCCAAAAGAAATGTGTACTTGATGTTTTTACAGCTCTCAAATGTAAAAAAAAAGGTCAAATATGATACTGAACAGTATGTAAGGGTTAACTAATTAACTAACTCAAGACATTAATTATACATTCATAACATTTAAAATGCTGCTAATGTTAGAAAACAGCCGTAAATCAGCTTTTTATTTATGTACTAGTTAAGTATAATATTTTATTTATCAACATGTAACAAACATATTTACATGTATATCAACACATATCAATTTCACAGAGTTCATCTTAATAACAACACTACTGTTGTCTTTTCACCAACACCAACCCCACTGCCCCCTCCTCCTCTTCCCACAGCTTGGAGTTGTCTGTTGATATGTGTCATTGATCCTCCATTCATTCCTCGACCGGCCCAGCTGTCAGTCACTTCCACGTCACTGCATCTCCAACGGCTGCACATTGTCACAGTAGAGCTCCAGACGCCTCTCTGGGCTCAGTTATGTATTTAGTCTGCTCACTGCTGCCACTGACACAGGCATCAACACACTGACCCTGGACCAGCTCCTGGTGCAAAGAACAAGGAAAGGCTCGAGAGGGAGAGAAGGAGGTGGCGGTGCAAGCGGGGTGGGGGGCAGGGAAGGGGGGCAGAAGGGAAGGAAGGAGGAAAAGAGGATGGAAGGATGAAAGAAAGTGAGTGTGGAATAGGAGGAAAGAGGAAAGAAGGGAGGATGGAAGGGAAAAGCAACTGTGAAATGAGTGGAAGGAAACAAAGAGTAAGGAAGCTGGTAACAAGGTAGGGAGGAGTAGAGAGTAGGATGAAAATGGAGAAAGAAGAAGAAAGGAGATAACAAATCAACAGAGAAAAGCCTTCAACTTATTCAACACACATCATAGATCATCAGTCAGACTGTGGAGATCTGCTCACACAGGCACAGATTTAGATTTTGATTAATTAAAAAAAATTGGAGCATATTGTTTAGCCCCCAGGGCAGACTCATACAGTAGAGAAGCTACGCCACAGGAGACAGGGAGGGGTCACATCTCCAGCCACCAACAGAGATACCCAATAGAGGCTGGAGGGGCCGGGTGCAGGGGGCTGGACATTTCCTCATCCAGGGATTATGCAGCTCAATCAGACTCTGGCAGATTATGTCTGACCAAAACAGACTCCACCAGGGAAGGAGATTAACAACTATTTCCAAATAGTTTTGTTGGGTGAAAACAATCAGCTTTGTCATTAAGTGGAGAGCCACAGGCATCAAATGGCCCACAGATGTAAAAGCGATGGTTTTAGATGATAAATCTGTCCCACAAATCCTCCCAGATCCATTGGTTTCAATATGTTTAGGAGGTTAGATTGTAATTGGCCTGATTTTACTAATCCAAAAAAAAAAAAAAAAAATAGCAGAAAGCTTCCAAAAACCAATTAGAAGCTTTAAAAAGATGTCCCTCTGGGGCATAATTAGAAATTAGAAATGCTGTAAGTGTCATGACCACTAATCCAAATTAAATGGATGAAATATAAAGATTAATGATTGATACTAAATATCGTCTGGACTGCTCTTTATGGGCGCCAGTCCAGAATCTACTGGATCGACAGAACAAACAAATAGCATGAAACATATTCTAGTTAAGAATCAGCCTAGTGTGTTTTTGTTCAACATCATTTTTAATAAGGATACAAAGTAATATCTGAGGAGAATTCATTGTGAAACAGCAGCAGTCAGATGAAAGGTTGGAAACAAACCAGTGCTTTATCCAGATTTGATTTTGAGTTCAATTGAAAGTCAGCTGACCTGAGATA
Source organism: Rastrelliger brachysoma (assembly GCA_024605115.1). Classification (NCBI taxonomy): domain Eukaryota; kingdom Metazoa; phylum Chordata; class Actinopteri; order Scombriformes; family Scombridae; genus Rastrelliger; species Rastrelliger brachysoma. The sequence goes on along the minus strand of JANJYP010018097.1, from coordinate 21,743 downwards.
TTATATTGCACAACTGTTCATAACTATAGAGTATGAGGTTCACCAAGAAAAATGACTTTATTACCAGTTTTTATCAGTTTCTATATTCACATTTATTTATATATTTACAACACTGGCTATGTGCACAACATAAATGTAATACTGATCTAAAAAATATTTCAGTTAAACTTCTGTATTTTAAGTTGTGTTATTATGTAAATTAACAGAGCACGCTGTGGTGTCGTGCTTAATGAATTTGGATCCTTCTCAAGAGATTGATATGAAAAAGAAAAAAAAAGTATTCTACATTTTCCATAATGCAACTAGTGTCTTTTACTAGCCCTTCCCAGCCTTGTAACTCAAGATTTATTTTTATTCTCTGCCCTAACTATTTTACTGCTACACTATATTATATGATATCTATAGTTATGTTTTTATAGACACACTTATACTCACTGTTAGGCTATTATTATGGTAATTGCTATGCTAATCATGTGTAAAACAACAATAAATATGCGTTTTGAATTTGAGTTGGTAGAATGTGTAATTAACTGTCCAGTCAAATTTGGATGATTAAAAAAAATGCCAACTAAGTTTCAAAGTCAAGGCAAAATAAGCAATGTTTGCTGCTGTGTTTGAGTGTCCAATGAACATGTGAGAGGACAGCTGACATCAAACTCCCATATAGAAATAAAGCATTAAAAATAAACCTTGTTTGTAGGCGTAATGTAAGCAATATGAATGAATGGCTAGTTTTAATATGGCACATTTTGTTAGTAAATTGGTACTTGATTTCAGTTAAAAATACTTACAACTAGTTAACAGGCCATTAATGACTAGTTAACAAGCCACCCTTTAGCATTTATCCTTATGTTAAATTCTTCAGTGTACTTAATGTTACTCTGTTACAAAGTACTTGGCAGCTTCACTGTGCTGGTCACCTTCAGAGCTATTGCCTCTCATTCTTTTGGTCAAGTGCTGTGCAGCAAGTGTTCTCTGTGGTTGAGGACGTCCCAGCTGCACAGCCGCTGCTGCAGCCAAAGCTGCTGGTAGGGACTGGCGTCTGCTGCTGCCAGCACTGCATCCATTGACTCTACCTGTCCTCCCTGCCAAACAACTGGTGCTGAAGCTGAACCACTTGTGGCTCCACCCATTAACAGAGGCTTCAGATGGGTTTAAAGTAACTCCTTGAGCTGCTAATGTTGGAAAATGGCCCCATTCACTACTAATGAATGGGATGTGGATCCCAGTTCTCTCTAATGAAAGGTTGTAGAACTGTCCAGTATAAAAATAGAAACTAGGAATATGTGCACTTAGTATTTATGTCATGGGGAGGGGCAATACTTTTTTTTTTTTTTTTAGAGATTTTTTTGGCACAGACGCCTTTATTGTAAAGTTGGTAGACAGAGGGGGTAGACATGCGGAGAAAGGACGTTCCGGCCGGGATTCGAACCGGGGTCTGCCGCTTAAGAGTACTGCTCCATATGGCATACGCTCTAACCACTGCACCACCAAGTGAGCCAGGGGGCAATACTTTTAACCCCTCTACAAACATACGGCCCGTGTGCCTGAACCGACCCAACAAGGGATCTAATCCAACCCACTGGGTGAAGAACATCATTCTCAGAAAAAACAATGCATACATATTGTGATATTTAAAACATTCATATATTGAACATAACACAGAATGTTGTTAATCAGCAGCTTCTGTGCAAAATAATTTGGAAAAAACTGAGACATAATTTTGATGAAACTGCACAATGCACTTTGCATTATTGCAATGTATGATATATAACTGTTGGTTTATAATGCAATGGTTTTACTGGCACAGAAAATCCTGAACACAGAAATACTTTAAATCAGTTCAACTCAGTATGACATAGTTCAGTCTTCTGACAACTGTTGTCAGGTATTGTGAAATGATTTTATGATTTTCTTTAAAATTTGAACTTTAAAATTGTTCACAAAAGAAATACCACCAGCATCCACCACCTAACAGCAGACACTACATTATCTATTAAAACTTCCAAACTCTTCTCACATGATCCATGCTGTGACAAACCCTAGCTTGACCATCAATCTTGTGAACAACAATGAAAACAGCATTAGACTTGTTTAATTTATGTTATTATGCTGAAATGAAATTAACCTCCACGCCTGTGTCTTTGGCCCCTGTCAGCAGTGCGGGCTGGCTGTGGGTGAGGAGTGAGGAATGGAGGTACAGGCTGGATGATGAGTGACACACTGAATGTGCATTCCACTTGATTTGCTCTGTGCTTCAATTCACTGATGGTAGCCCTTTCATCCTATTAGCTCCAAATTCCTATAACTGGGTCTCTAAATGCATTGGCCCCCATATCAGGGCTGGCCCCTGCTGGGAGGGCATATGGGCTGCTTTGTTGGCAGGAAGGGAGTGTGTATGCAGGGTCCACCAATCACTGCCCTCGCCTGGGGAGTTAAACAAATTGATTGGCAGGCTAGTGGCGGCCAGTTCCAGACACTGTGGTCCCTATTCATCCCCACACAGAGCTCAGAAAGCTCTACAGTGGGCCAGCTGAAAGGACGGGCCTGAGGCGTCCTTAAAGGAGCTTCCAGATTTTGTTACAGCACACAACAGACACACTCAAATCCTCAAATTTACTACCAGCTCAAAGTGGATGTTACAGATTTAACTGTGAACATCACCAGTGGGCTGTGGAGTGATTATGTGATTTAGGGGACGTGATGGGTGCTGGAGCAAAAGCATCTTGAGAATTATGTTCATCTTTATTGAGTCAGTGAGTTATTTTCAAGGCACAACTTGCTTCCTAGATGTACACAGTATTTACCGTTACATACTACACATTTTCTGACTCATAGTTATTACACATACATTCCCTGTCAATCATTAGTCACTGTTTTATTTAATCTTATGGGGAAAAAAACACATTCACAGCATATGCATATGATGAATACAACATATTTCAATGCTGATTTTGTTTTCTTTTTTTTAAATTAATAAACCCAGGTCAACATTTTGATTATAAAAATGCGCAAATATTTAAAAGGATGCATTTTATTTCTGTGTTTATATACTAGTGGGCCACATTAAGAAAATTCCAGCTGGAAGAAATATGCATGGGGTTTTTATAGCTATCAAATGAAAAAAAGCCAGTAGCTCCTTTTGTGCAGATGATATATAGATTAATACATGGTGCTTTAGGGTGAGAGAAAGATCATGGTTTGGATTAAACAAAGTGAAGGTCAGTAAGACTGTCCATCTCAGATTAAATGTCTGAATCTGTGGTTATGATACCTGGTATGAACAGAGCTCTTCTGTTGCTTTTGCATCACTTTGCCAATATTTGATCTAACTGTCCACCAAACCCAGCCCTGCCATTAAACCTTACTATATTATTATATTAACACCACTTCCCTGGGAATGATTTTTACGTCACCTGTACAAGACACTGTTTTTTAGTTTGTGTACATCAATGTGAAGTGGTCAAAATCATGATGTCATGAGTCAGAGGTGAAATAGTTGAACTACAAACCCTAACCACTCTGATGATCGCAAAGGATTATTCTAATTATAATTCATGCAAAATGGTTTTGGTGCCATTATTTTATAGGTTAACATTTATAAAGTGAACTATCTCTACAACAATTAAGTGAACATAGAAATGATTTAACCCTTTATCAGGTGAATAACAATATTTGATAACTAAGGTAAACATCTGAAAAAAAAGTTACAAAAGCTAAAAATGAATGTCCCCCAGTTGTTGAAATTTTGAATTTCTAAGTATTTCAGTGTTCTATCAAGGCTTAAATTAATATTTTTTTAAATCACTTATAAGTCATAAATAAAACCACTCACACTTATCACATTAATTTGTCTCATTGCACAGAGATAAAGACACCAAGCAAGTGACATCAACCAATCAATCAATCTTTATTTATATAGCATCACATCACAACAAACATCATCTCAAGGCACTTTACACAAAGAGCAGATCTAGCACCTTACTCTTTATCTCAAATGAAAGAGACCCAACTTTCCCACATGAGCAAGTACTCAGTGACGTTGCTGAGAAAAAACTCATTTTTCATGTTAAAGGTGAATCTATAATCTGCCAAAACTGCTACAGATCTGTGCAGTATTATAAGAATTAGAATTAAAATAGAGTAGAATGTTTTATTGCCATTATATCTGACACATGAAGAGAGACTACAGGTACCACTTCATCAGTGCTTTAAATAAAAACATGTCAACCAGATACACATGCAGCTAAAACCATTATTGTTAACCGTTAATTAAATAAATAAGCCATTAATTAAAACTTGAAAGGTGCTTCTCATGCCATCCTTTTGGTTCCCGTCTGGTGGCACTCCAGTAGACCTACACTGCCTGGAGAACAAACAGGCTGCTTGAAAACAGATAGGAGTGGTCATCTGTCCATGCCAAGGTGAATGGCTCAGTGCCCACACAGATTAAGCAGCCCAGCAATTAGCCAGGGCCAGTCAGCCAGCAAGACACTAACACATGGACATCAACTACCACTGGCCAACCAAGCACAGCGTAGTGGACAACATAAATACACGCACACACACCATATACACACACACACACACACATGTTGAAGCCCAGATGCTCAGCTCTAATCCCTGAGTGATTGTTGTGTTATGTCTTTTGTTGGGGCTGTTTATGATGCTCTGTCATGCCCCTGACTACATGCAGTTAGCATTCACACACTCAGTCTCATGAAGCGTGACTTCTGACACTGACTGAATTGATTTTTTTTTCCTCCCCTCCTTTTTATTTCCCTTTCTTTGCGTTTTCACTGTGTCGTTTTGCCAACCTGAATGAAAGCGGGTGTTATGGAGGCCTTTGTCGCCTCTGCTGTATTGAAAAGATTCTGGACTCCTTCCAGTGGAAGCAGAAAAAGCTCCCTTTCTCTTTATGAAAAAAGCAGATTTTCCTCGACTCAAATATGATCTGTGCTCACAACACAGAGCTAACGTCTTTCAGAGTGAATGAAACCAAACGGAGAGTGTGGAAGGAAGGAGAGGAGAGAGTACAGGAGGGGCATGCGTCCGTATGGCGTACACACACACACACACACACACACACAAATTTTCATGCCTGTCACACGTCTACAAAAACATGAGTGTGTGTGGAAAAAGTGCTGTGCAGGCATGATGTGTGTAATGCTTCTGACACAAATGTGACTTTGCCGACAAAGTCTGTCTCTCTCTCTCTCTCTGTCTCTCTCTCTCTCTCTGTATATATACACACATACATATGTTAGCATATGTTGGCAGCTGAAGCAGTGTTACTGGAAGAATAGGGGCCAAAGATAAATTTATGTCCCCCTCAGCTGACCACTATATTTATTTTCTTTGTTTGGTCATAATTTATGATGTCATCAGATCACTATGTAAAGTGTTTTCTGTTGGTTGGTGGGGGTGTATGAGATGTGAGGGATTAGATGTCTAAGAACTTCCTTTGGTCCTATAGTCCTCCAATCAGAAGCAAGCTAGAAGAAACTTACTGTGCACATGCTCAGTAGGGTTTCTCTCTGCCTGTGCAAAAGTAGCAGGTCCATGCCAACTCAGCAGTTTTTTTTAATGCAAAAACTGATTTTGAGGTATGAAAGTTACTCAACAGTAAGCATGCTGGTCAACAGTATCATTCTTCTACCATCTTCAGTTTAGCTCACTGTGAATTAAACTTTCATCAATTTTATTGATTAGAAATAACACAAGTAACATACTGTATTTTAACATATGTGCTGGCAGTGCAGCCAAGATTTCAGCATGCCTGCAAGATAGACATTTCTCTGGACTGGACTTTTCATAATGGGATCCACAATTTACAGAAATGTAAATAAAATGCCTTTTTTTCTTCAGTGTGCTCATTTCCATATATATCATTTTCTATATATTTTTATTATCAAACATTATTAGGGTACCTTTCTTATTTATCTTCTACTGGTCCTTTATGCAGCTCTTCAATTCAGCCTCTGTCTCTAACAGGTAGTATCAGCTACTGTCTCTTTAAGGCCCTGTCCTCACTCTGTTCAGATTGGCTGGCTTTCTGGGGACAGCCAGTCATGCTAAATCAAACCTGATGCAAGCCCAACATTTACAGTACTGCTCTGCTGCTTTATATAAAAAGCTTTTAAATGACTTTAACTAATGCCACTAATTACTTTTATTGTGAAGAACACAACAACATATAGAAATGCAATACTGTGCAAAAGTCTTAGTTCACCACCATCAAACAGAAAATACAGGATATGTTCACAAAATGTAACATTAATTATTAAAGGGACTATGTGTAAAGGCATGCTAATGGCCCTTTTCCATCAGCTCGTCTTGGCCCTACTCTACTCGACTCAACTCCACTCTACTCGGTTTGTGTAGCATTTCCACCAGCATGGTACCTCGTACCAGGTTTTGTTTTTAGTACATCCTCTGCTCTGGTTCCAATTGAGCCGAGCTGGTACTAAATGGTGACGTCAAACAATTGCCGATCACTGATTGGTCAGAGCCGTTGTCACTTCAGTGCAACCCAGAACAGCAGAAGAAGATCCGCTCGCTGTGTCATTTTACAGAGCCATTCCTGCTCCTTTCGGTTCTCCTACCTGACCTGCACTTCACTGTAGAACTTGGACTCAACTCTGTGGGGGACAGGGAGGAGCACAGGGTGAGAACACAATGTGTGTGTGTCTTCTTCTGCTGTTCTGCGCTGCACTGCAGACAGTTTGGCCGGTATGTTACTCTATCGCCGCCTCATACATAAACTGGTACTGCGACATTGGACGGCCCGTCGGACCCAGCTGCCAGTCAGTTAGCATGTTAATTCTGGAGGAGATCTCAGCAATGCTATGATATACTCTGGTTAGAAGATGTCAGTGGAATTACTTTTTCACACTCCTTTGATATAAAGAGTTGTTTTTGAATGCATTATACTTCAATATGACACAAATACAGTCCCTTTAAATATTATTATTATAAATTAAGGTTGCATTTAGGTTACTTTTTTAAACATTTGTAAATGTTGTTATGTCAGTTTTTAATTTCTCCCTATGGGGATTAGTAAAGGTCCTTTATACCTATACCTATAAGGGGAGGTCACACTACATACTTTTAGCACTTTAACCTGTAGACACGTATAGATTCCATTTTCTTTTTATTCTTCTGTTTTTTAATATTGCATACACATTTCCTGTATGTGGTTATATTCTAATGAAGAAACTGATAAATAATGATATATGCTCATTATAGCATTGATAAAACAACACATGTAATGGACTAAGTCTTTTGCACAGTATTGTATGTGGATCTGTAACATAAGGAACAATACAATAGGTCCTCTCTAAAGTTTGTGCAGTAAATTATAAAACTGGAACAAGCATGCTTTTATTAATCCCTAAATCTTGGGGCCTTTTTGGGGATTTTTCTCAAATTGCACTGGGTCCTCATACTTTAACCTATGATGTAATGCTTGGTATCCCTGAGAGCTGAGACCTTGAATAACATTTTCAGATCATCAGAATGACTCTGTGAAACTCAGTTGCTACTGCTGCTACTACAAAATGTCCCGGTACCAGGTCATGTGATGATAGAGGGGTTAAATAAGGAACATTGTCAGAATTTTACCTATTTTTCAAACGAGAGACTTTTTATGAGACTGACTGGAAAAAACGTTCAACTCACAACTCAGCTAGCAGGCTTTTAACCAAAGTAAACAGATCTGAATGCATCACCACAGTTTTCCACTTGTTTTCAGAACTGTTTTCAATCTTATTTTAATGACTTTATTCATTATATTTTGAATCTTTTATCTCTAAACAACCCTGCTAACACTGACATCCTTGTTCGAGACTCTTGGCTGAAGACTAAGGGGAACAGAGCTTTTGAAATCATCGTCCAAAGGCTCTCAACACTGAGAAAATGAAATGAGCTGAGTCAGCACTTCTTTTAAATCTAAGCTCAAAGCACTCTGCCACGATTTTACTTGATTCTCTATTACAGCTTTTTATTTATTGTCAGGCTGGCTATTTAACTCTTTTATTCTTTTATTGTGTGTTTCTGGTTATTGTTATCATTATAAATGACAATGTAAGATATGTTGACCTGTGCTATAAAGCTTTAATAACTGTTTGTATACACATATGGCAGGGTTATATGTTTAAATCTACTGAATATATATGATGCCAGTGTTAGCAAGCATTCTTAACTGTTTATACACTAGCTACTGTATTCAACATTAATAAACATTCTTAATTCGGGCAATGATGCAGGTCATGTTTGTCTACTGAGGGTTGAACTGATGATAGCTGGACTGACAGTGTGTTGTCCACTAAGCAGTGGACACTTTGGCTTGAAAATTGTTTTATTTATATTTAGGGGTGCTGACATGAAATTAGGGGTGCTTGAGCACCTCTAAAAAGAGTCACCCCGGCTACATTTGTGAAAGGACAACTCTGGATACAGTCTGGACCTGATGGCTATAGGGTCTGATCATGTACATANGTGTGTGTGTGTGTGTGTGTGTGTGTGTGTGTGTGTGTGTGTGTGTGTGTGTGCGTATGTGTGTGTGTGTGTGTGTGTGGGTGGGTGGACAGGCCCAGCTGCCTGTATTGGCCCTTTACAAAACACTGATCTGACAGTGAGCAGCAGTATGAGGCCTATTATCCACCTCAACAAACAGATCCCCTGAATTATACTCTTTGTATCTAATGTACATTTCAAAGAGGGAGAGAGAGAGAAGCTATTTATTATTCATCAGATGGAGTAGGAGGCAGAAAGTTTTTCTGTTGCTTTGTCTTAGAATGAAACTCATATTTGCTACACAGCTGGAGCACTATGCCTTTTGTGTTGCATATTAAAAGAAAAGTTGAAAAGACACTGAGTGTGTGCGTGTATGCATGTGTGTGTGTGTGTGTGTGTGTGTGTGTGTGTGTGTGTGTGTGTGTGTGTGTGTGTGTGTGTGTGTGTGTGTGTGTGTATGAGTGTTTGTGTGTATGTCAGCATGCTGTTCACTTGGAGTGCGTACAGGTGTGTGTGTGCATCAACTGTCATTAATGTAAGAGAAGCTTAAAACATTTGCTTTAGTATTGGAACAATATGGATTAATATTAAGGTCACCAGTTTTAATTCTGAGAGACAATTTTTTTTTTGTCAGTTTTTGATAGCTAAAGGCTACAATAGATCAATGTGTTATGAATGCTAACTACATACAGTCAGACATGAGTGTCATACACAGCCCCAACAAAGTCATAACAAAACCATCGCTCACACAATCATTGTGTGTGTGTGCGCGCATGTGTGTGCTTGTTTATCTGATTGTCATGTCTGTCAAAAATGGAGTAGTACTGGAGTATATCTAATCATTATATGTAAATTTCATTTTTGCTTTTACAATGTAATGGGAGGTCATTTGTTCTTATTTGTGAAGCACTTTGTACTACATTTCATTGTATGAAAAGTGCTATATAAATAAATAAAGATTAAAGTTAAAGTAAAATATAACAATAAAACTATTCTATTCTATTCTTTGACATGACCAGTGGTAAATAACTTGCTATACCAGCTTCTGTAGACAGTGTGGGCTACTATTACAGTATAAATTGTATAAACATATTTTGATGTTGATTGAACTTTTTTTAATAGACTTATTACTAACTTACTTTCCATTACAGATTACTTTATGTAACCTGTCATCTAATCTTTTTATGCTGTTTGTACAATTTGATGTGGTTATGCATACTTTATTGTTATTAACATGTAGTGATTGTGCCTGTTGCTCCATGCTGCAGTGACTGCTTGTCTTCTTGCACGTGTGCTCAAGTACAAATACATAAAGAGAGAGGCTGTGCACTCATTGCAGTTTGCACTGCAGTGTTTGACACCACTTTTATTTGACCACTGTCAGGTCACCTATGGGAGCCCTCTGAGAGAAGACAAACAGCATACAGGTGGATTCACAGCTTTCAAGGGCTTCTTTATCTAGCACAAATGTTTGACTGCCATTCAGCATGCTTATATAACTTGGCCAGCCACCTCAAGGGCTCCAGTAGAAATGCTAACAAGACTAATATACACCATATCTGTCAGTGATCGATGAGTTATTCACACCACAGACAGCCATTACCTCCTCTCATGTTTGTCTACACACAAATAAATCTCATCTGAAAGAACAGAAAGGACACTGATCTGTCAGGTGAGGCTGTAAGCACACTGCAGACTTCTCATTGTGCATTTTATACTGAAAACACAGCTGTTTTACAGCAGTTTGTGTATCCTTATTTCTATCTGTCATCCAAACAAGTGCTGCTTTACCAATGCTCACATGGATTCTTGAATGAATTAGATGGACAGTGTTTTGTTTGCACTTGATCCCATCATTAATTTTCAGAGCTGGTGTCTTTTTTAAAAAACTAAATGACAGAGAGGAAATTCAGCCACTCTGTGTGTTTGTGTTCAGGCCTGACTTTATTTGTTGTCTACATACTAGAGGTTACAGTGCATTTACAGTATGTATTTGTATAACCAACATGTTCTACTGCAACAACCCATACCTCTCATATGTAATGCACAGTTTGTGTAAAATTGCTGGCAGTGGTCTATATTTTGGTGGAGGCCATTAGACCACAAAGGCAGCACTAATAATAATAATAATAATAACAACAACAACAACAACATTATAATAATAAAGTGTATTTATAAGGCACTTTTCAGAACCAAAAGTCAAGTCAAGTGAATGTTTATTTGTCTAGCACATTTAAAACAACCTTAGTTGACCACAGTGGTGTACAAGCTGAAGACAGAAGATGAAAGAAAGGAGCTATGAATACAATAAACTATAAACTCATTAAATAAAACTGTAAAACATAACTATATAGCACAACAGATAAAAACAAATCTGTCTACAAAGTGTTTTACGAGAGAGAGCGGCTGTGGCTCTGGAGGTAGCGCGGTCATCCACCAATCGGAAAATTGGTGGTTCGATTCCTGGCTCCCCCAGTCCATGTGTCAATGTGTCCTTGAGCAAGACACTTAACCCCAAAGTGCTCGCATTACTGTGTCAACGGTGTGTGAATGCGTGTGAATATTAGCTTCCTCCTGTTGAGCAGGTTGGGATAGCTCCTGTCATCAGTGTGAATGGGTGAATGTGATGTAGTGTAAAGCGCTTTGAGTGGTCACAAAGACTAGAAAAGCGCTATATGAGTACAATCCATTTACCATTTACATAAAAAATATATTACAGTTAAAAGTTATACAGTAGCTAGACAGGAAATAATGGGAGAGAGGGGGGAAACATGCAGCAAAGGATTGTCCCGTTCTCGGCTTCTTGCGAACAAAGCTGTATGTGGCTAGCGCTCTACCCCTATAGCCTACCACCATAGTGCACCAGTAGTGTGCTTTTTACAATACTCAAAGACGCCTTACATGAGCAGGTTCAATTAAAACAACCATGCAGAATAAATAACAACATCAAAACAATCAAACATTAGCCTATTTAAAAAGGTGGTAGTGATAAGTAGTGAGTCGTGGGCCTTTTTGAGTAACTACGTGGTGTGAGGGATGGCTGGGAACAAACATGCCCAGGGTTAGGGGTTGTTGTTGATATTGTAGATCTGACTGGATGAAGCCTTGTAGCTGCCTCCGCTGGGATTTTGTCCCAGTGCTCATCAATAGGTCTGAAGACTGTTAGTTCTGCATTAGAAGCTCAGTTTGCTCTGTGTTAACCTAAGAACATGCAGAATGTAAGAAGATAGTAAAGCACCACCAGCTACAGGCTGTTTTTCTATACACATAACTGAGGAGCTGCATGCAAACACACACTAGAACTTTGAACTCAGTGGTTTGGAGGTCAAAACCTGGTCAAGACCCTGTCAGGAGGGGACCTCTGGGTTCAAGTGGATCATCCACAGACCAAGTGACCAAGCACAATGGAGCCTGTAGACACACACACACACACACACACACACACACACACACACACACACACATATATAAACACAACCTTTAATACACTGCATCAAGTTCAGAGTGACTTGTATTATTTTATATACCAGATTTATTTTCTATGTGCAAAAAATTCTAGTGTGTAATGTAATCATACATAATTCCACACAATGACTGACAGAATTGTCAAATATGATCATATAGCCCAGTATGTTCATTGTAACTTGGACTGGGATGCTCTCCTTGGTGCTGTGTTCTGAGACTTGAAGGGAAGCTAGTAGTAAATCATGTCCTTGTCGTCACCAGCAAAGGCTTCCTGAGCTGACGTTGTTGTGATCTGGGACATTACAGAAACCTGTGCAGTCACTACTTTCACAGTGCTGACAATCATCAATCACCTGTTGATTTCAGCTGACTCTGGTAGGACGAGTACAGTATGGTTAAATACCCTCTTATACTTTCACATCCCCTTCACTACATCATCTGCCCATTTGACCACTATGGGGTCTAGAGCCCTCAGCTGTTCTGTACCCCTTCCCTTCCTCCAAGTGGGTTTGTCCACAGTTTCCATGGTGAGCCCCCTGTGTTTGTCTATATAGGCTTCAAGTGGACTCTGATGGGATCCCAAGTGGGGCCCAACTGGGTTAGTTACATATATGGGGCCCATGTTTGTTTGTTTTTATTAGGATCCCCATTAGCACCCACAACAGCATTGGTTATTCTTCCTGGGGTCCAACTGAAACAATATGTGGCCCATACAATTTGTCCTGTTTATGCCCATGGCCTCTTAGCCCCTAATAATGCTCAGCACAAACTCACCAGGACCGTCACAGCCATTGCAAGTTGTATGTATATCTAAAAAAAAAAATCCAACTCAAAGATGTCATGTTCACCACATCATTGTCTAACTTACTTGGAATTTACTGCATAGAAACTTAAGCATCAGTTTGAGAGGTATTAATCAAATCAAACTTTATAACACTTTTCATATATTAAAATGCAGCACAATGTGCTTCACAAAATAAAACAAGACATAAAAAACATGTAACATGCAACAAAGACACGTATTGAAATAAAACACACAAGCGGTGCCCCCCGACCAACCCCCAGAAGCGCCACCCACCAGCTGGCCAGCCCGACTGAGCCACCAGAATCCATAGTATTGATGCATGCAATTGCTCTAACCTGAAATTGTGAATTTAGTGGTATCATCAGGTCATATAACAGTGTTGAGTCAAGTCAGTGGGAAACAAACAGTTCCTTAGCACATGGCAGCATTTTAAAACAATTGCCATACGTCAGATCAGTGAAAGTTCACCCCACCCCCGGTCACACTCTCTATTTGTACAACCATCCATTAAATACAATAGATGCCAATAGATTGGAGGCTGTGTGCTACTGTAAACCAACAGGCGAGTGATGGAGAGACACCCTCATTGGCTTTATTAGGTGTTATCAGCCTTTCCAGAAGCAGCAGAGAGACAGTTAATGATTAACATGCTTGTACACTGTGATAGCTGAAACACATGGTGAATGGGTGAAGTTGGGTCATAGCTTTGAACCTTTTATGATGATGTCTTACAGGTTCCCGGCAAGCCAACAGTAAATGCTGATAAAGTGTAAAACGTATACTGGCATTCAGGCATAAATTTTTTTTTATTGTTGTTTGTCTTTTTATGTTTTATTACTCATTAGAAAACGTTAAAAACAAATGATAAATTTAAACTAGTGGGTTTTTTTTACATGTGGCCTAATAACATTCATTTAACACATTCAGCCCTATATGAAGCAACCTACATGCTGTTAGGTTGGGAACGTGTTTTCATGGAGGAAAACAGAAATGGATTATTAGGAAATGATGATATATTTCATGACACTTAATGTGTGACTAATATCCATTCATCCATTCACACATTCATACACTGATGCCAATTAAATGCATTGCAAGTTATCTCAGCACCCTGACTGCTTAACTTTATACTTCACTACATAAAAGGCCCACTATGGAGGCTGTGGTTCAGGTGGTAGAGCGGTCGTCCACTAATCAGAGGGTTGGTGGTTCAATTCCCGGCTCCCCCAGTCCACATGTCAATGCCTTGAGCAAGACACTTAACCCCAAAGTGCTCCCGCTGCTGTGTCAGTGGTGTGTGAATATGTGTAAATGTGTTACTTACTGGTGAGCAGGTTGGGGTAGCCACCTCTCACCAGTATATAAATGTGTGTGAATGGGTGAATGTGACATAGTGTAAAGCGCTTTGAGTGGTTGCAATAGAAAAGCGCTATATAAGTATAGTCCATTTACCATTTACTACACTACTTCCAGCATTGTCACCTTAGGAGACTACAAATGGTGCATTATAGCATGAACATGATTCCTAGGAATACTAGAATGACAGCATGTCAAAAGAATTCTATCTGGTTTTTAAATAAACTTAAATACAGAAATACACATTTATCATTTAACAGTGTTCATCATCAGGGTGTATGAGAAGTGCCTCACTGAGCTCAACATTTACAATAAACACTGAGTGTTGAGTAGAGGAGACCGGGGATGGTTGTAACATTTCTGACATTTGTGTCTGCATCTTGGAGCTCTTCTAAGCCAGTATGTTCAACATGTGACACACATTAGTTACATGTGTCTGCTATCAAATAGCTGAACAGAAATGCATGGTTTAGTGGCAAAGATAAGGAGTGAAATGTTGCAATTCATCCCATAGTTTGAGTTAATTGTAACAGCCTGGAGTAAGATGTAACATTATTGAATAAGTATCATGACAAAAACTTGATTCTGAAATCTTTTTATTGAACACTAAATGTTTAACACCAGTGTTGTCTGTGTACGTGTCATTTTGAACCTGGCTTTTTCCAGTGGTTAGATTTGTCACTTCAAAATATATAATGCATAATTAATTGGAGTATCCCAATTAGCATATTTGAACATAAAATTACAGAAAACTGCGAATACATTTTTTTCTCCTATTCATGTGAGTAATCAGCTGGTAAAGTTTTATGGTGATATCTGTAAGTTAAAAAAATTACCCTATTCACCTGCAGTGTCTTGCCTTCAGCCAATGCATAATGCATGATTAACCAGCTGTTCTGATTTTATTCATGTTTTATGTGACTGTTCTAGCACATTTGCTACACCAGTGTTTAAGTAGAGTCGCCAGTGGTCCTCACCCCCCCTCCCCCCATTTGAAAACAGACAAAGACATTATTGAGAGACTAAAAGAGGCCTCTCCACTTCATAAGTGTCCTGACCTGACCTCTGTCTCCAGCTAGAGACTATATGGATGACATTGGGAGTACCAGTAAAACCTCTGATTTGCTGTTCCAAGTGTTATATTAGTAAACGAAAAGAAATGCATGATGTAAAATGATCACTGATAAGAAAGCAACTGAATTTAAATGGAATTTAACGCTTACATACTGTTCATATTCTACACCCCCGCAGTATGTTCCTCTCATTTCTTCCTAGTAAAAGGGAGTTTTTCCTTGCTACTGTCTGCTCACATGGGAATGTTGGGTGTCTTTAAATTAAATTAAATTAAAGAGCACAGTCTAGACCTGCTCTATGTGTAAAGTGCCTAGATATGACTTTTGTTGTGATTTGGCGCTATATAAATAAAGATCGATTGGCTTTAACATAACCCTTGCTGCAAGTCATATCTTTTTTGAGGACACCTCTAGAGAAAGCCAAAACAAAGCTCGTCATTTGAGTAGTGTATTAGGTACAAATATAGGATAAAATGAGAATTAAGTGGTGAGATCTCTTTACCTCTACAGCTCAGTGAATGGAATCGGAATTCAGGAGTTAGCATGCAACCATCAAAGCAATCAATACAATAGTAACAGATAAAAGAATGGGTTGGAGTCTATGGTGCTATCCCACTGTAGACTGTGGACTGAGGGATGGATGAACAGACAAACACATAACAGTAGTATTAAAAGTTGTGGAATTAATGCTATAGAAGAAGATGCAAGCTCCAGCCTCTTTTGGTGAAGGCCCCTTAATTTTGACCTCTTACTACATTTGTGTATCTCAAATGTATGTCCAAGTATTTACATAGTGCAGTGAGAGAATCCCCCCAGTCTGGCTTGCATTAATGCAGGTAAAACACTAGTGAAACACAAGTCTTAGAGGTGTACACAGGTGTATTGATTAAAGTATTTTCTACGATCTGTGTTAGCATTATAAGCATAAAATACTACCATCGAGAACTGGCAATGAAGTGACTTTGACTTTTGACAATCCTCTATTAATTCTGATAAGACAGTGGTCATTTCAAATTGTAATCTCTTAAGCCACTTCACCATTAAAAACCAGCTCTGAAATTTTATAATGGAATCATGTTGCATGCATTACTGCCCAACAATAATCACCAAAGTGATGATAACAATTCATCATATATGCAATGAATTTCAGTACCAAATTTCAGGGTAATCCATACAATAGTTTAAATGACTTACTCTACTATTTTGACCACACATGCCAATATAACAGTGGTATTACATTATCTAAGATGTGAATGTGAATATAGCTCACTTTATAAACACTTTGGTCTCAGGCACTGCTAACTGAAAAGTCAGGGGATTAACATTAGCTATAGAGCCTTTAGGACTCATCTTAATTTCATAGTAATCCATCCAATAGTGTGGACAGACAGACATGAACAACCTTAGAGTGACATTGCAGTGTATTTACAGTACTGTTTTTCTTAGTCAAAAGATTAGACAGAATAGAACATGCACATTTCACACAAGCACAGTACAAGTTTGATGAGCACATGGTCTAAAAATGTAACTATATAGGTAAAGCTTTGTTTTACTAATACTGACAATGACTGTGTATGCAACATCTTCCTAGACAAGAGGGTTTGTGCTCTGCAAGGTGCAGACACACAAGCAGGTGCAGTCTTTTAGCTATCCTATATTTGTGCTATGTGTCCACACAGTTTTGTGTTGGACCATTGTGTCCAGTCCTAATGAGCCTCCATGCACTGATACATACATACATCCACAAGCTAGTCACTACATTACTCTCACAACTGTGGTACTTAGACTTGGTCGATAATCACTGCCCTGCCTTTTAAATAAAACCTTTTTTTTCAGTTGGCTCAAGTGGTTCTTTTTTAGGAGTGTTAAGAGTAAACATACACACCCCTCAAGATCTCTGTAGTCACTAATTGTCCTCCGGAGGACAATATAAGCTGCTATATTCAAAGAAGTGGTCAGTCTCTGCAGGGCCTCTGCACAAGGGTTTGATGCAGAGACAGCCCATAGCTGCGTGTGAATACTGCTTTTTACTATCATACAATTGCAATGGCTAAGGCAAAAACATGTAATGGCATGATTGTTTCTTTATTGGTACTAAGTATTGACTCTGGGTCCCAGAGAAGTGGGGGAGTATTATGTATCAACAACTGACTGAATTAACCTGATATCTTTAAAATAGAAATCTATTTATGTCTTAGGTGTCATAATGATAATAATAATAATAATAATAATAATAAGAAGAAGAAGAAGAAGAAGAAGAAGAAGAAGAAGAAGAAGAAGAAGAAGAAGAAGAAGAAGAAGAAGAAGAAGAAGAAGAAGAAGAACAAGACTTAATCATTAAAATCATAATAAACAGTTATTTTGCTTCATTCACTTGGCCTTCCTTTTTGAAATAGGACGCCCACTGAGGACGCCCACGTGATCAGCCTTTTAACAGAGTCTTTATCAAGTCTTTTGTACCAGTAAGTTCTCTAAGATGAACCATGTGTGATACCCAGGAACCCAGGATGCACCCCTGCATTTATGATGTCAGAGTCCTGCATGGTCATCCAGGCCTCAGTCCACCCTGACTTTCTCCATTTGAGTTCAGCATCATATAGAAATGTAGTTTTATTCATTATAAAAACAAAAAACAACCTGGACATGATCCAGACAGTAGTTATGTTTGTTAATGCAACAATTGGGAAAACAATTTATTAAGGTCATTTCTTAAAATTATTGTGGAGCACCTAAATATGTTGACCACATTTGGGTGGTAAGAATAGTTATTATAGTAAGTAAAATTACTTTCTTAATGTATGCATTCATGTTTTCAATTAGATTCATTGTCTTTAGGTTACTGGGTTTATATTGGAAGTGGTGAGGGTGTGTTAGTGTTTTGCAGTGGTGCTGTCTTCCCCTTTCATCAGAGGCAACCTGGAAAGGAAACAGGATGAATCTTGTCCTCATTCTTCTGTTTCACCTGCTGTACACAGGTCATATATTGTCCCCCATCTCTGGAACCCATAACCGTCTAGGAGACAGCATTGATGTCAGAAGCCTCTCTCCCTTCAACAGTCCTCATTTTAATTCAACCCACTATTGACCACTGTATTCAGGCAAGGATTGCACAGACACAGCTTAGCAACATTAACTTTTAAACCCTATCATACAGTCTTGAATGTGCATGTCATCAGCATAAGGGTTTATCACCTCAAACCACATTATATCCAGGGTCTAGCTAATAGAAGGAGTTCAGTTCCACAGGAGATTATGATGCTATGCTATGTTACAAAATCAGCAATCCAACTATTAATGTATTACTCAAAACTTCATTTAGAGGCTTCTCCCAGTGTACAGGTCACACATGTCTCTCCATTCAGCATCAGACTTTCAATAAGTGGTATCAAGGTAAGGCAGGACTAAATGCACATCTCAACAGCAGCACAGCCACACTTCAGACAAAAGCAGATGACGGCTCTATTTAATTCAAACATCTTCACAATGTTAGAGTAAAATTTGAAGCCTAAACATATAGCATGGTACATTCAGGCTGAGGTAAAGAAACGTGCTAGAGTCTAGTGTTAACATGTTTCCTATGCCCCTACTGACTGGTAGGTTAATGTCTGTCCATCTATTGAATACTGAACAGCTCGCTGCCTCTGATCACAGTATTAGTCTTATCACAAAAAGAAAAAAAATATGCACAGGGGCTGCACAAACATACAGCTCCCGCCACTACTGATTTTTAGTTAATGTATAACTGCTGGATCGGCACAGAGTCAACAATGAAGTTCATTCATCTGGGTGTCCAAATCTACACCAGGAATGTGGATGTACGCTGGAGGATTTTAGGGCCTCAGCACCAGAAATAGAAGCACTTTATTTGAACCATCATGAAATCCTTCAAATGTTTGACTTACCTAGGTCCTACCAGGTTTCTGTAACATTCTGCATCCAATCAGGATTGAGGTTGATATGTGATGGGGGATAAAAGCAATGGAATCGGTGGCATTAGGTTACTATCCTTCTCCTCAGCAATGCCCTCCTGTTCCTCCTAAGAGGTCCCAGGGTGTTCCCATGCCAGGAGAGATATTTCATCCCTCCAGTGTGTTTTGGGCTTGCTCCAGGTTCTCCTACCTGCTCTCCTATCACCTCTAAACAGAGTCATCCAGGAGCAATCTTGACAAGGTCTCCTAGCCTCCGCCCAGATGTGTGAACTTCTAAGCTTCTCTTTCAAAAGCTGAGCTTAGACTCTCCAGAGGAATCTCGCATCAGCAGCTTCTATCTGTGCTATGCACCCAAGTAGGTCAATAATGTCTTCCCCCTCAATAAAATTTCTTGTTTCAGAAATCATTGACAACACAGAATTTATAGCTTCTCTAAAATCATCTCATCAGCTGACTGCTGCTCCAACTACACCACACACAAACTTGAACGCTTGAGCTCAACATCATCACATTCAGCCTCTGCCTCTGTTCACTGATTGGCCTGCACATAGAAAACCTAAGTCTGTTGAGCCATCCCTGACTATGTTGTAGTTCAGTGATAACTGAACTGAAACGCTAGTCGGTGCTAGCCTGGCTAGAGTCATGTAGAGGTGAACCATGCCAGAAGACAAAACTATAAAAATACTGGATAAACCTCCAGGTTACATTCAGTGACAAAGTTCTCACAGTTACAATTACAATACAGTTTCATTTACTTTATTTTCAGTTACTTTTATCCAAAGTGATGCGTATCTGAGAGTTGATAGAACACAAAGATTTAGTTGGGAGAGAACAACATCAGAGTCATAAAGCAAAGTTGGAGTCTGAAAGGATCATCAGACCTGCTCCTGGGTCATAGCAGATGAGAGTGTGGTCCCGTTAGATGGCAGCTGCAGACAGTTGATCTGACCCAAAGAACTGGTTACTGATGCTCTGGCGCAGATTAGCACACTGGCTAGATATGAATGAATCTAGGGGCCCCTCAGTAATGTCAGGGAAACATTTTTAATATTGATGGCAGGCAGGTGAGGGCTTGGAAAAAGTAAAAGGCAGTACTCACAGCAGGGGCTGACGTGAAATGGACCAGACTGCAACGCAGAGGTACGCAACACACTCACAGACTCACACATTATTGGCAAGTGGCAAGTTACTGTAGTACTGTACTTACTGTATTAACCAAGAATCAGCCATCGAGTTTAAAGTGTGTGTCAGGAGTTGTAGTGGTACAGTAGCTGCTGTGTATCGATGTTGCCCTTTTGTATGTTGTTCTTAATAGTTGCTGATGTAATGCTACCTAATGTGTGTGGCTTTTTAAAAAAATGTATTTATTAGTTTTTTGTTTGTAAATTACAGCAAATCTTTCTCTCTGACTCTGAACTTTTTCCTGTGCTTCACCATGACCTTAGTGAGCCATGGATTAGTGAGTGTAAACAGGATTTTCAGAGGACAGCGGAGAGGCTAGTGAGGAGCAGATCAGAGAGTGTGTGTGTAGCCTCACTGACCAGGAGTGAGGAGGATCCACTATGAACCAGCAGTGTTTTCTGTACAGATCCAGTTTGGCTCCAGAGCTTGTTCCTGAATTTCTGACACATATCACTTCTCAGGGTTGGATTGTCTGTGGCAGATGCAATTTTTAAGAAAAAAACAAAAAACTTGAATGACAGGGATGTCATTGTAATACATAGTGAGCGAGGCAGCCTATGTGATGAGATAGTAGAAAAAGGCTAATAAGCTGGTGTCATTGCTCAGCACTCACACGGGTAGACCTGCAGGTCCATTTCATGGATGCTTTATTTTGAAATTCTGCTTCTTATGTAGTTTTTATACCCAACTGCAGCATGTGGATCTTTATATGGCGCACCACTTTCCGTTTTGCTGCTGCTTTTGATTGGAACACTCTTCAAAATTCTCTCAAACTCTCTGCCTTCACATCTTTTTCTGATTTCAAAAAAAATCTTCATCTAATCACTGTTGACTGCTGCTCTTGTTGACCTCCCATTTTTTGTATTATTATTTTATTATTATTTCTTCTTTCTGCTTGTTATTTTATTTATAATTTATTATTATTTTCTATTTTTATTTTATTAAGAATTTTGTTCTTAAAGTGCTTGCCTGTATAAATAAAGGTTATGATGATGATATTATTCATCATTTTGTTAACATTAACACACAGGAACTGGACAAAATGTAAAAGATTTAAAAAGATAATTTACTCAAGTATGGTGATTGGATTTAAATATTAGTTCATTCATTGCTTTATACTATATTTATGAGTGATTAATTGAAAGATTAATTCATTTATTTAATAACCTTCTTCTGGATCCTCTATNACACACACACACACACACACACACACACACACACACACACACACACACACACACACACACACACACACACACACACACACACACACAAAAGAACAATGATATTCAATCATAGGAAGGTAAACACCACAGGCTAGTAAATGTTAAAGTGACAACAAGCAGCAGCAGCTAAACACACATTGGTCAAAAAGCTTCTACTGTTATCTTGACTTAAAATATATATCAATTATAC
>JANJYP010018086.1:0-12241 GCA_024605115.1 Rastrelliger brachysoma | reverse complement strand
ACACACACACACACACACACACATACACACAGTCATCCTGGGTTTATCTCAGGTGAAGGAAGGAAGGAAGGATTAAAGGGTATAAACAAAGAGCATGGACAGACAGATCAAAGGTATTTAGCTGAAAGAAGACTGATGAGGTGTGATGAGAAGGAAGCAGAGTTTAGGGTTTAGGACAAAATTTACTTATTTGAGTACAGCATTAGCTCCTTATGACAATTTTTGCATAAGTTTTAGTACTGGAGAAAACTTGGCGGCAGCAGCACATTAATCCTTTTGCTTCAGGGCTTTTACTATATAGTGGCTTTTTGTGTATTAAGGACACAGCTAGTGTGACTACAACTACTATTACATCTGGAGACTGTAGCTGCATGTTGATCTAGTAAAATAAAATAAAATAATTTGTTTTTTCATCCGCACAAGAGCACACCAGACAAGAGTGATGACTGACCATTTTGGGGCAATGATTACATTTATCACATTTTTGTCATAACCCTCCAATATATTGTTTGAAATGGATTAAAAGCAGAACTTTCATGTTGGGTCCACTAAAAAAGAAGAATGTGTTCAAGTTATTCACATGTTTAATTTCACATTTTAAACCCTCTAAATTTCACTATACCACATGGACACAAAAAAGTGACAGAGGGCTGGGCAATTTAACGCATTATTATCATGTTGACTGATTAATTAATTAACACTGCCAATTTTTTTAATCTCATGTTTATGCAGTTTTTATTATTTCTTTCATTATTGTAAACATTCATTGCTCAGTGGCTTTTATTTTGTAAAATTTTGTTGCTTACTGAAGCAACAGAAGTTACATTTCCCCGGGTGTTTCTAAACCTTAAAAGCAGGAGTTTCTGCTGCTGCCGTTTGAAGCAGTCTGAAGCTCGGGATTGAAACAAGCACCCATGTATGCCATTTCGGCCTATCTGTTTGTCTTACAGTTTTATTGATCACTAGATAACAATGACATGGAATGAAGTTGGTTCAATTTAAAAAAAATAGCTTTGATGTAGTAAAGCTACTTTTGTCATTTTATTGTGGTTTAGAGTGCTTCATTTCTCTGGTAGATAGCTTCAGTGTAGTAAAGCTTCGTTTAATGAAATGTGAAGCTTAGCTCACTACATTTAACAAGTAGCTTGCCCAGCACTGACTATACACTGCTTTTGAATTCATTGTTGGCTTTTGCATATAACAATGTGATTAATTGCAATTAATCACAGGGAACTCATGCGATTAATCACAAATGTTAAAATGTTTAATCATTGACCAGTCCTAATATATATATCATTATATCTGTATATCCAATAATACCTTTTCTTTCCGTTTCATTGCATGAGGGACACACCACCATCTCCTGCATTTACACGCCTCTAAAAAATCCAGTAACTATGCGTTGCAGTGATGCAAACCATTCTACTACACCATTTCTAGTACTCCGCTGTATACCATTGTTAAATCGCCAAATTACAAGGAGAGTCACAGAAGTAAACACTTCACCTTGATTTCAAGACAGAGCCTTCAGCAACTTGACACCTCTAGTGTTATGGCAATGAATTACTCCATTACACATAGAACCTTGACACAGAACTATGAAAGGTAAATCACAGCGTTGAGGCGACATACAGCCATAAACTAGGCATTACTCTCTCTTCACTGCCCTCCCACTAAAGTTACATGTCATTTCCCCAGAGCTACCCAGTTTTTTGTCTGTTACAAGCTGAAAGATTTATCACATATATTTGTTCCCTTTACCACTTCCTGTATCTCTTTACATCTATCTGTTCATCAGAGTCTCACACAAACCTTTAAAATAATTTATCTGCCTGTCTTTGCATCTGTTTTCTCTCACTTACATGTTTCTCTTCTGCAGTATTGTTTCTGTTGGCCTTCCAGTGCTTCACAACCCCCACGTTCATTTTTTCCTCTCATTCAGTTTAAAGCCTTTACATCTTTGTGCGGCCATCTGCCTTGGCACAAAAGCCTAAATAATAGAGTCCTCTAAAAAGAAGCCATTGCTTTCTGGCTGTTAAGGTGATAGCTTTGACCCATAGTTGGTGTCATAGTGTGAAAAGAAATATTTCACACTATATTTCAGGTATACTTAGTGAAATTCAGGAAACTTGTGTCTTGTGCCTAGTGACAGGTGAAGGGAGCCAGAGATGATTAAAGAGAGGTATTCATTGGCAATTCAAATTGGAATATAAGTTTTAAAAAAAACTTAGTCAATCATGTTGAAGAGTACACCATTTTTTTTTAAAGTGACAGTTGACTTAGAAAATTATATGGAATAAATTTTATGGGTTGCTGTAGAGGCTTTTCATCCTGTCAGAACCAAATTCTCAGTATTTTTGACTGTATTTTGCAGTCCTTTCCATCTTCCATCCAGCCATACCGATCAATTCTGACCTGAATCAATTCCTCCTCTCTGAAGCTGCTTCCATCTTGCTTGCGGGGCTGTGCAGCTTACCGTGACATTCATGTTAAAGGTCCCATGCCATTAAAAACCATTTTTCTTCTTTTTTTGAAAAATAAGATAGGTCAATATGTGTTTTTGAAGTATGGTAGGTTTGAGAGCTGTACAACTTGTCTGCTGCATGCTGCCTTCTTCTCATTTCCCCTCTCTCTTAACCACACACATTTTCCACATGCCTGATGGTCATATTGACGTAGGCCATCTTTGCTGTTTAGCCACATTAGCTATTAGCTATGTGTCTGCTATTGCTAATCAGAACCTTACAGGGACTTCCGCCATTTGTTTCCCTATGCCACGTGAGCGCCATTTTGAATACATGAACGCCACATGGTTCGACCATCTTTACACAGAAACACACACACATACATCGCTCTGTTTACACATTGTTTGTTGTCACACCACTAATGTTTGTTTGTGTTTAGCTTAGTCTAGGATAGTGTTTATTAAGCGATCAACTGTTGACTTTGTCAATTTATTGTTATTGTTAATAAATGCAATTATAGCTTTAAAGAGAAGTCTTCCTGTCATTATTGTGTATATAATAATTGGGATAAGTAGCTGATTGAAAGAGCCAGTGCTTGATCTCACACCTTCATTGTTCATTTAGTAGTGCTGATATTCCCATTATTAGCTACTTTAATTTATATCTGTTTACAAGGCAATGTTATAGTTTGGGTATTGATCTCAGTTTCCTGGGTGGTGCCCCGCACTATTCATATACAGAAATCGCCATTTGTCCTGTCACCTTCCCCGAGTTTCCCCAAGTTGCAGCACGACTTTACACAAGTGAGGAAAATGAATTTGATTGGCCGTTATTGAACAGGTGGAATGTTAAATTTTTGGAGTGGGACACTGAATGTTTGGATTGCAATTTGATTAGGTGTTATCCAGCTCGGTGTGCGAGTGTGTTTTGCAGACATTTATGCGAGGACGGTAGACATTTGATTGATGGGTGACAGACCCTGATATCATTGGCTGAAATGTACTGTACAAGGTGACACACAATTCGTTGGCCTGCATTATTCTACGTACATGGAAAAAAAAGAACCCACTTCCAACCCAGATTTATTCAAAAGTAGAATTTTGCAAAACTTTTGGATCAAATCAGAGTAATTACTTTGATTTTTGAAGCCATAGTGTGATCAAATTCGTTTTTCATTTCTGAATGACTTTATTTAAATTTAATAGTATTTTATTTCGAAATTCATAATTATTTTGGATAATTAAGAATTATAGCTAATAACCAAATATACCCTTTTCAAAACCAACATAGTCATAAGATGAGGTAATTATCTATTTTCAACCACATACATGTGTACTTCCAGCACACTCCACCTGAGTCTTTTACACCTAACATATTTACAAGATGTTGATCTGGAAGCACAATAAAAAAGAAAAAGTTAGTATTAAAATAAACATTACAGTATGAACTCTAAACAACATATTGATACAAACAATGAGTTAAAACATTGTCCATAATGGGGTCTGATGGTGATGTACACAGAAGCTGTAGATTTGGTTATAGCCTCAGTTCTGGTGTTGTTTGAGACAGTGTTTGTGTTTTTTTAACATACTAAATGTTGAAAAGATCCTCATATTTATGGGGAGAGTGTTTGAGTAGGGTGTTGCTCAGACAGAGAAGGCTAAACATCCCAACATAGTCTTTCAGTAAGGAACCACACAGCCCCCTCTAAATGTGAAACATACAAAACCACAATGTTCTAAAGCGTGGATCCTGAAGCCTGCATCCCTGTACATGACCCGCATGTTTCTTTCCTCATTCTGGAGACTCTCATGAGTACAACTTTCTGAAATGCCAACCAGTATTATACCCTCATTACACATGTTTACTTGTTTGTGATAAGAGACGTCAACAGCAGAGATAAGATCATTTTGTTAATCATTCTCTTATGAGTGAAAATTAACTGCTTTATGTTGTCACTGTTGCAGTCACTGGGCATTCACAACTACTTTCAGTATCTCCAGTTTTTGTTCCCATTGTTTGGAAAGTGACAAAAACTGTTCTCAGTTTTCTGAAGAAAACTTTACTTGCTGTGACACTAATTATACAGATGTCTGCAGCAATCTTCTAAACAAAGACTGCTTCAACATCAGCAATTATTATGAGTTAACATTGTACTAAATGTGAATAAAATGTATTCACAAAGCCAGTGTTCCTTGACAGAAACTGACAGAAGAAGAGAGAGTAGGTGACAGAGAGGTATGGTAAAATAGAGCAGATAACAGAGAGAAAAAGAAATATACAAATGAGGAAATAGTTCACTATGAAGCACCATACTGTGGAGGCAGCTAGTGTGAACATAGTCAAGACATCCCTGAATGAGGTATTAAATGTACTTCATTCTATGATGAAGTTCTTTGCCTGAACCTGGTATTAGCGTGATATATTTGCTTTTCATATGATGAATGTGTCTCACACTACACTCACCTTTAATATCGTAATTATCATGTGAGAGGTTTCATCACCTCCGCCAAGTAGGTTATGTTTTTTGCCGGGGTTTGTTTAATTGTCTGTCTGTTAGCAACATAACTCGAAAAGTTGATGAAATTTTCAGCAAATGTCCACAATGGGACCAAGAACAAGTGATTAAATTTTGGGGGTGATCCGCATCACCATCTGGCTGAGCTGTCTTGGTGGAGGTCTGCAATCTCTGAGTGCTTTTCTAGTTTTTAATCTGATTTTAACCGATTCCCAATTTGCCGCACTTCATGTTGTAAACAATAAATGTTAAAAGGAAAAAATGTTTCTCAGTCTGTTTGTGCATGCTTGGATGGTCTTCAGTCTTCCTGAGGGGAGAGTGGAGTGACTGTCCAGGGTGGGTTGGGTCTCTGAGGATTTCTATAGGTGGGTTGAGTGGAGGTCCTTTACCCTGAGAAGAGCTCTGATGATCCACTGTGCTTTTTTAATTACTTGTTGCAGGTTCTTCATGTCTGTAGTGGTAGTCTCTAAGGTGTGGCAGTGAAATAGAAAATGAGTTTATTGATGAAGTAATAGATAAGTGGATCCTTCATAACACAGACTATTGTTATGCCTGCATTGGTTCCACTTTTGATCCCAGTTGAAAAACTACTTACCCTCACTTTTTTATCTACAAGAGTATAAGAAAACATATGGAAGAATTTTTTACTTTTTGCAGACTTTTGTTGTTGCTGGTTATAACTCACATTGGCAGCAGATTAAATCATATGTCGCTAATTAATTCTGAGACAGGCTAAAGGAAAATTTTCTTCTCTGGTTATTGTGAATGAAAAAACACATCACTCTGTTATACTGTATAATTAATATAATTTCAACATTACAAACTGATTAACTTGACCTTTTTATCTTTAGTATTTTTGGCACACCAGCCATCAAAGTGAATTCATAACATCAAAGCTGATTGGGTTTACAATCAGCTAGTAGAAAAGGCAAACAATGCTATAATACAGTTAGCCCCCTGCATGAGTGCTGATTGACAGGTAATAAGAATGGTAAGCTAATGGCCATACTCATCTTTAAAGCCATTTTGTTTTGTCTCTGTCTCTCTCTTTCTCTCTTTCAAATGAAGAATCAGCTGCTGTATATGTTTTCAATGTAGACACTTGAACAGTCTAGCATAATTGAAATATATCATCTCAAATGCTATTGAACCCTCCGTATTTGTAAATCAGATTGTATGCTGATGTAGCTGAAAGATTAACACAAACTGGGTGCATCAATAGTCAAACAGTATCATCAGTCTAGTAAAGAAATATGTTTTGCAGGCCTCTAGCTGGAGTATGTCCATGGAATGACAAATCATCTAATGGAAAACTGAATTAAGTCTGCTATTTGTGTTACATGTTAGGTCAAAACCCATTTGTTTGAGCTTAATTACTGTATAAGAGAATAAACAGAATGCAATTATAGTTAGGCAACTACCACAGAATATAGACAGAGGTGCTTAAATGTCTTGATTAATTACAACAAAGTGGGGATAAAAAATAATAGCTTATTACTCACAGAAATGTATGTTTTCTATTTTATTGTCAAAGTTAAATCAAAGTTTTGGCTCAGTAAATAATTGGAGATATATAACAAGATAATAGAAATAAGTAGAGGATCTTTCACCACAAATTTCATTTGGATTATAAATGCTAAAGACACTGAGCAGATGATAGCCCGACTTCATCCTGAGTCTTTTAGTTTGTGCTGTGTGGCTCCGGAAGTGGGAATTGAAATGCTCTGGTGGTCTAGGCTCATAATGGATTTGCGACCATATATTTTTTTAAATGGACAACTAACCACTAAAACGAGCATTCTTGTTTTGAATGGGCTGGATTTGAGGTCTTAGCACTCTCCATGGTGGTGAGCTTGTAACTTACTACTGTGGTGCTAAAACTGATCACAGCAGTACACTTGCACCTAGAGAAATGGTCTGTTCTTAGTGGCACTCACAGCAAATCCCTCTTGTCATCAGTCATTCTGCAATGGTGGACTTTGCTGAATGGATGTCATCAGTAATGTGCATATAATGGGAAATATTTTCTGACTGGATTGACCTTGAATGCAGTGTGCGGATAACCAATGAGGGCAGAATGATCAATTATCCAACCACTGTATGCCCATTTATTAAATCTATCACTTTCATTCTTCCATCTCTCTCCACCCCTCCTTGTTAAATCAGCTCTGCAGCATGCATAGCAGCTCTGCTACATGTTTACAGTAATGTATGGGGCAAGGAGGTGTGGTTGGTTGAGGTTTGAGGTCTGGACCTTAACTTAATGGGACATGGGAGGTTATTCATAAAGAGATGGAAGCAGCACTAGTAATTGGCCAGTCATGGGTTAAGAGCGGTAGGCTGACTCATTGAGTAATGAAGCAAAGGTGACATGTATACTAATGGCTTGATAACAGTGAATAATCAGTTGGAAGTGATCTAAACTCAACATCAAGCTAAATGTATACCAAGAAGTCAATTTGATCATTAAAATCATATTCATAAATTTAATGATATAGTTAATAAGCAGTTTTAACACAACAAAGTTAATCCAAATTGCTTTACAGAGAGGAAAAATGAACAAAAAGGGCATGGTCATAAAGACCATAGAGCACATAGTGAAAACATCACAAGTGACCATTAATCACTCATACCTGTGAAATAGTTTAAATCATTTTAGGTGAAATGTGTCATCACTTTTCTAGTCTTGTTGTCTGATAAAGAGGGAGTAAATAAAAAGGTCAGATTTATTTGATGTTTAAAAATTAGAAGATTCAGACACTTAATGCAGTGTGCAGACTCTCATCGGCTTTAATGATTTTTTTATGCAGCACCTGTGAGTCTTTGGGATGTGGGTAACGCATCTTATTTGTGTCATAAAGTATTAGAAGACAAAGATGTTATTATTTAACGTTAGCTGCATTACTCACATTGTTTTGTTACTGAACATGAAACCTATTGTGCTGTGACCCTACAAAATGTTTTATTTATTTCAAATGCTGAACATGTTTAATTTTTGTATTTACATCATAATTCTATAATATATCCCACACTTTTTTCACATTGCACACATATCAACAGCTGAGTGATGCTATGTGAACTAGATACCTTATTAGTAGTGTTAACATTATAATCAAACTGATATTTGTCACACACTTTCAAAGATATAAAATCCTCCATTCATCACCAGATTATATCATCATATTTCTTGTCTGGCGCCTGTTGTGCCCCGTAAGCCATTCCCTGCAACCTCCACCCCCCACCGATCAACACATGCTGTTAAAAGGATTACTTGAATTTAGGTCCTCTCTCTTCATCTTCATACCGCTTGTTGCATCAGAAACTTCTTATGCATTTGTTGATTATTTTACCCAAAAATTGCCTCGCTTTCAAAAAACCCTGATGAATAAATTAAACAGCTTCCTTCTAAAGGTCTGATGGGGAGAACATTAGAAACTCCCTTTAACAGACCAGACTGTTGGTCTTACTTCAGGTAACCATCCATGTCTGTCTCCTCATTACTGTTTCTTTGACAGTATTGTGCGTCTGGACCCATAGGCTTGGTGCTAATGGTTTCTTGAATGACAAGAGTAGCAATATGTTTTAATGAGCCCGAGTCCCAGGTTGAGTGCATACGCTTCTCATTAGAGTCCTGGATTGAACCTTTCATCTGTCCTTTATCTCTTATCTGTCTTCACACATAGAGACACTCAACCGCAGACAAAAACCCACATACAAACATCTCATTCAATTTGGTGGTTTGTAAAGGATGTAAAGGTTGCCACACTGCTGTAATAAATATTATAACATTTCAATATCATGTCATGATGTATTCTGAAATTGACTGCCTGAGCTCTTAAAGCAACCTTTCTAGGGTTAAATACGATTATATACTCCATCTGATGCTATTTAATCTGCTGTGAAACTCGTTCATTTCACCAAAACTTTATCATGAATCACAGTGCTATTCCCCTGTGAGATCAAAGTTGTGTTGTTATTATCATCCAGGGTTTTTTCTTTTACACTGAAATACAACCTAACTACTTGCAGGCCATCACTGACATGCACAGGTACAGTGCAGCTCATTCTGCACTCTACCTCTGCTCTGAGCTGTAGATTCGGTGCATGCTCAAATGAACTGTTGAATGAATCAGAGGACTGACATTTTTTCTGCAAAGCCTGATTTGGTCTGAGTACAGCCTTAAGACCAGTTAATTGGGCATGGCTAGGGAATTAGGGACCAAAGCCTGCCCGCAAAAGAGTTTTGATTTTTGTGTCAGTGGTTAAGGTAAGTGTCCATAAAAATTATAATACATTTATTTGGAGGATAGTCCCTTAAGATGACCCATCTTGTTTTCAAGGGAGTCCTCAACATATATCCAAATCAAACATAACAGCTGAATGCTTCTCCTGACCTCTTTTGCTTATTTCTTTTCTTTATTCTTATTTCTATTTCTTCATTTGTCCCTCTTCTTTTTCTTTGTACATCTTTCTCACACACATATACTTTCTCTTCTTTTTTGTGCACACTAATCAATAATCTAATCTATCAGCCTTGTTCAGAAGCTCCACTATCACAGACAGGTTAGTGAATTAGCTGTGGATTAATTGGCAAAGCTGTCAACTCAACAGTCATGCTCCCTGTCTTCACATTTAATTTACCCTGGTGGGGTCATCTTAAAAACTATATTTTATTTAGAAAGACATCTTATCATATACAGTATTTATATATGGAACACACAGACTGTGACTGCAGGAAAAAATTAAGCACTGAAGTTTTAAAGGATTAAAGCAGCCGCATGGAGAAACAGCTGAGTCACTGACCAAAGTAAACCATTGAATTTTCATGTCTAAATCAGACTGTGTTGGAGTAAACATGCACAAACAACACTTGAGAGAAAAAAGGGAAAAAATCTCCTGAGTCTCTCATGTGATCAATAGAAATATTGATCACTGATTATCTTAATCATTTTCTATGGTTCCAGAAGAAATAATCATTTTCAGCCACAGTAAAACAAATTCTTATTGATCTGAGACGCTTTTGTTTCATTTGAGTCATTTAGGATATTACTGTTGAAAAGAAACTGGTTCAGTATTTGATGGTCACTGTACTGTGGTAGATCTCTGAGATGTATGTGCATATATGTGCAGGGTTTCAGTGTGCAAATCTTTGTGTATGTGTGGTGCGAGTGTCGTCAAGAGTGTATTTATTGTTTAATTAAACTTTAATTTGAATATGCCATTGTTTACTCTGCATTCAAATTCTCTATTAATTACATTTCTTTTACTGTTTCAGGGCAGCTGATCCCCATGAGTTTAGTTTGGGTAAGTAAACTGCTTTTGTTTCATTTTTGTGGGAAAATATACAGTGTGCAATCACACACACACACACACACACACACACACACACACACACACACACACACACACACACACACACACACACACAGACACCCATGACAACAGTTTCAGTGAGGGAGTCACGAAGTGGCTGCCTTGTTACTGAGCTCATTCTCTTGCCTGGTTTCCTTCCCTCACCCTGAATATTAAACATCTCACTGCTGTTATCCACAGCCAGGAATCTGAGCACTGCTCTGTATGCATGTCTGTGCGTGTGGTTGAAACAATAGTTCACTATTCACCAACTGCTCTATGATTTTGCCACATACATAAATGCAGCTTCATGTACAGTGTTCATGAGCAAATGTGCTTTTAATAGAAGTGTGTGACCTGCTAGGTCAAAGTAGGGAGTAGGTACAATGTGTGTGTTTGTGCGCGCGTGCGTTGCATATCTTCCCTCTGGGCTCCATGTATTATACCAGCATGTAACGAGGGAGCAGAGAGTTGTTTCCAATGACGAACAGGCTGGTATGTTTGTGATGTCTCTCTTTTTTCCACTTGTTTCTTCATCTCTGTCTTTTGGGTTTGTGTCACTTAATGTTTTTTGCATTCCAACCTTGAGCATATTTTTGTCAGGCAAGTTTGCATTTTATTTGCAATGTTTGATAATCAGAAATACTGTAAAAGGACATCTGCAACCTTCACCACTCCACATTTAAATTTGCAACACTGATAGGTCTGTTTCAAGCCAAATAAGGAAACCATGCTTGGATGTAGCTTTCTAAAATAAGGAGTTATTGTAACTACTTAAGACCAGCGCATTTTTGCACTTTTGCTTATCACAGTGTGTTTTTGCAAGCTTTGTGCCTAGGTTCTCCTACATGCTTTGGGGTGTGGGGTATTCAGTTAGTTGCAATCTGCAGCCTCACTGCTAAATGCCACTAAATTCTACACACTGGGCCTGTCAATCATTTTAATCTGTCTGCCCTCTTCCCTACATACTGTTATATTTAATGTCTCCTGCAATTATATAGTTACAGTGAATGGTCTCCATCACAGTTATATGTCTGACTTGAGGATGAACCTGTGGCTTTCCAATGGGATGGGATAAGTGTCTTTACAATAATTACCTTATCATCAAAATGATCAATGGTCAGGCCATTTCTTCTCTTTTTCTGTCATTATAGACTGACTTACTTTCTTCATCATTACTAGTACATTGCTCTCATTGTTTCATGTATTTACTACAATGTATGATCCTGCTATTGTTTTCAAGATATTCTATACAGGTAGCAGCAAGACCCCAAGATATGCAGCAATATGCACATAAATTTTGTTTATTTGTAAGAAAACTCCACAGTGTGCCCTAAAACATGAAACCGTTTCCAACCCGGCCATGTTGTGACGTTTTTTCTGACAGATATTATAGTCTGGTTTAAAACCAGACTCATATCAGAGGACAATAAATAAAACAACAGTATAGATTTGAAATTCAGTTCCAGCACCCATAGTTAGTCCATTTACTGGCCAGAGTAATATACTGTGGCTTTCCAAAACAAATAGTTGTCAGCTTTCTTGCATCTTTTCATCATTAGTTTTACAGAATTATTTTGATGTGTAAATTTAACATGCACTGACAAAAACCCAGAAAATTAGAAATATATATTATAACACACTTTACTTCTGTCACTACCTGCCGAGCTTTCTTCTTCACAGCCAGGCAACACATCATTTAATCACCCAGACATTGTTTGCCATTGTTTTTCCAGAGGCTTTCATATTTTCTCTTTGCTTCCTGTCCTTGTTTGTAGTATTGAAATCGGTGAGTCCAGGAGGATTTGAACTCATTACCTTGTTACCACCAAGGATGAAATTGTTCCACTGCTGCTTCTCAATAATCTACTCCATTACTTTTACTGAACAGCATGGACTGATACAC
>JANJYP010018057.1:0-11979 GCA_024605115.1 Rastrelliger brachysoma | reverse complement strand
GAGAGAGAGAGAGAGAGAGAGAGAGAGAGAGAGAGACCGGGGGAGAAGAGGAAGAAGGATGGGAGGGGGCCAGAGGGGGGACAAAAAGATGGAAGAACAACATTTGTGGCCATCAGAAAGAAATCCAAGTGCTATTCAGATAAAAAAAGAACAAATTGGCAGAAAGGCATAGTTTCTGCTTTTCTTTTATCACTACTCCACCTCCTCCTCTCCCTCTTGCTCCAAATCTATTCAAGATGTCTCCAAACCCCACCAACCTCCCCCACCCATCTGTTTGGCAACTCCTGGCCATCGCAGGCTTGCTGAAATATTCCTCTTCAAATAGTTTCTCTCCGTCAATGTTGTCTTTCTTTCTTTCACCACCGTAGAGGCTCGGGTCACACACACTTGTCACTCTGGACCAGCTGTCTTGCACCATCTGTCCACTGTCCGCTCTGCACACACACACACACAAACACACACACACACTACAACCCTGGCACTAAAATGTGGCAGTTACTGGCAAAGATGCCATGCCCAAGAACAATTTATGTTTATTGGGCTGTGTCAAAATAAATACAATATCTGACAATGATAGGAAAAAGACAAAGAGCAAGAGGAGTGACTGACAAAAGAAATGGAAAGAGAGAAAAAAAGCGAGCAAACACTTCTGAACAAAAGCTGGGATCCATTGGCCAACGGTGAAAATGAGAAGTGATGCATGATCCGGAAAACTTGTACATTTTCTTGATTGGGCGTTGGGGATTTTTGTGTGTTTGCACTGCACTATATGTGTTGAATTGGGCAAGAATACTTTATGTGTGTGTATGTTCGGCATTCCTATGAGCAGCAGATTAGAAAGATGGACTGTGAGAGCAGTGCTGACCACTGCGTCTCCTTGTCTCCAGCCAGACACATGCATGCAAATACTGTATACGTGTGTGCACATGTACATATAAACAAACTTGCATGTAGTGAATATTAATATCAATAACAAAGACCCTATCTTTTAATGATTATATGTTCATTGGAGAAACGTGTCTTGTTCATTTTCATCTCCACAACTTAAAGGCAAACATAAGTACTATACTGACTGAATAGAAAAGCACTTTCACTGTGTAGAATGGTGTATGTGCACTAGAGGTCTGTTTTCACATTCATTTCTGAAAGATAAAAGTTTCTATGTGCTCACCTTGCATTTGAATTTAATAGTGACATCACAGCTAATTTGGAGCCACTCGTGATTTAGTATGCAACTTAAAGGAGTGTGATGCTGAAACATACATACATTGAGTAGGTCTTTCATGTGAAATAGGAGATATTTTGTGTCCAACAGTTCAATTTTTTAAAGGAAACGCTTCCATAATCATAGATTTTGAGGAAGAAGGAAAATATGCAGCCTTTTCAACATGGTAATTGAACTTTTTGGTAAAGAAAAAAAAACATCAAATGCAAATTACCCAAAATATATTTGGCCTTTTTTCCCCAGAGTAGCTGATATCTCATTTTAAAACCAACCTCTTGCCAATCTGCCAAAACAAATGTTATTGTGTATTGGCCAACTCAAGTGCCACCATTATTCTTTTTCCAGACCCCCTGGTCAATGACAGCAAATCCCTCAACATGTGACTCAACACTTAAAGTCTGACATATAGTATTTCACAAAATACTTTTCCTTAAAACTGATGTTTGTGAATTCAAATATATTTCATCATATTTAACTTTATATGATGCAACATGTTTCTCCTCTGTAACACTGGGAATGTCTTAATGGTGTTTGATTACACACATCTAGACGAGCCATGGCTAATTTGGCGCAGCACATCACATTTCCACAAGACAAGTTCAGACATTTCAGCACTCAAAGCTGAGTGATGCCTCTGTTCCATTTAATGACCACAGCGCTATAGGAGCTGTTTGGTACGAAATCTGACCCACCATGCTACAATGTCCACAATGAGGTTTGTTGCCTAAATATAGATGTATACGATGAATATATTCAGGTTAGAGTTCGATGAGTGTCTGTAGAGGGACGACATTCCGGTGACTGGGACATAGGTGGCGCTATCTAAGCAGCAACACCAACACATTAGACTGCTTTTTGAAGGCTACTGCTGTTAGCTAAATTAGATTAGCAGGGTATGTGTGTGTGTTTGTGGGTGCACCAGGAGTGCAGGAGTGTCATATTAGTCGGTATAATGCATTCAACAGCTNCACACACACACACACACACACACACACACACACACACACACACACACACACACACACACAAAGATACCAACACTTGCATACACATAAACTGATTAACATTACCAGAATATCTCACTCCAGCTCTGACCTCTAAGAGATTGATTGACAAGCCGACTGTTTTTGAATGCATTCGCATGCGCGGGTGTGTGTGTGTGTGTGTGTGTGTGTGTTCAAGTGTGTGTCGGTGACACTGTATTCAGTGTGTGTGTGTAATGGAAGGAGTGGACTGATGTAATGAGGCTGTAATAAGGCTGAAGCTTAATCCTGGTGAAGACAGACATAGACCTCTCACCCCTGCCTACACACACACACACACACACACACACACACACACACACACACACACACACACACACACACACACACACACACACACACACACACACACACACACACATGAATATGTTGTAGTTTAAGAGTCACTGCTTGCTTCCAAATAGTCTCAGTCTATTTCACGCTCCAGACACACATTTCCCACCACAATTTATTGTCCTGAGGTGGCCAGAACCCCTCTCTCTCTGTCTCTGTCTCNCTCTCTCTCTCTCTCTCTCTCTCTCTCTCTCTCTCTCTCTCTCTCTCTCTCTCTCTCTCTTTCTCTCTCTCTCACTTGCCCACGCACTCATGTTGTTGTGATTTCCTGTCTGGTCCAGGTTTTTATGGCATATGTAATTTTCTGCTGTGGCTTTCATCAAAGGAAAGGATTCTCTAGCTATTAACAGTGAGATTCTTGCACTAAAACCACTTACTACCTTTATGACCTTTGTTTGCAATGAAAAATGAAACTAAATAAAAATGAATCTTTGAAAATGAGGACAAAATGTATTGCATTTTTCTTTAACAAATAAAAACTAAACATCAAAGAAGCATAAATGGACAAATGAAGTAATCACTATTTTAATGCAAAATTTCAATGACTTGCATACATCTGCAAATTCACACATTGCTGCTTCTGATTAGTAAAACAGTATCTTCCACTGGCCAAAAATATCTCTTGTGTAGAAATTGAGCCACTTAGGAAGTAAATGTATCTATTGTGACAACAAGACAGCTGGACCAAACTACAAAAACATGCATGTAATTTATAAAGATGTAACTGGTGTAACATTTTTAAACACTATGGTTATGAATGGTTATCAACATTACTTTCAGAAAAGG
Organism: Rastrelliger brachysoma; assembly: GCA_024605115.1. Taxonomy (NCBI): domain Eukaryota; kingdom Metazoa; phylum Chordata; class Actinopteri; order Scombriformes; family Scombridae; genus Rastrelliger; species Rastrelliger brachysoma. The sequence continues at coordinate 8,592 of JANJYP010018057.1, read as the reverse complement.
ATCTTTTATTTTGCCAGAAGAAAAATTGCAGGATTGTTGAAACTACTGCAAAAAAAGAGGTAAACAGTTAAATAAACAAAACTGTAACACTTTTTACAGAAATGGACATTTTTTTAAAGAAAGGTTATTATTATTTTAAGCGCAGAAAATGGCTTGATATGTAACATATGCAGCTAGAATCCAACCACAGATATTGTGCTTATGTGGAATTCATCTTAACCAGAAGGCATCCGAGGTGCCCCAGACTTGGGTTGATTTTGTTTCTCTGCTGACCCATTGTGACGGTTGCCCAAAATTAACTAATAAAATAATCTGTAATAATAAATCTGAAATATTTTGGATTCATGTGATAAACTGCAACATTTCTAGACAAATGTTCATATTCATTTTCATTCGCTAATCTGTAAATTGATGACACACAACACACTTTTCAGTCTGTATGTGAGGGTTTTTCTGTTTGTGTGAATAACAAATGACGACTCCACTCTTTTCTTGTTGTTGCGCATGACGTCGAATGTGGAGAAAACCACAAAATCACTCAAAACTTTTGACAAGAGAACAAGGCAATGTCCATTTATGTTGCAAGTTGCTTAGCAACTGTGGTTTATAGGAGTTTAACCGCTTGAACACCAATCATATTGTGCACTCGGCTTCCCATGTCGACAAAATAACTTCATGAGTTCTGTTTGAAAGTGACATACATTTTCCCAGGAAAAACTCCTCTGGAGCACAGGAAGTGATGCGTTTAATGTTTCCAGCAGCAGCAACAGCGGTTTTCCTGGAATAAACAGAAGAACCACTATGGCAAACAGCAGACAAAAGTGTGTGACCTAGAAGGTTGTCAGGTTCACAAGTTAGTAAAACTGGGAAAATGTGCACCGGCTAGAATTTGTGGAACATTATTTACAGAATGGGTTTGACCATCTACTGTAACTGGGACTGACTACGCAGAAAAACCACACAGACAACATGTCATGTGGCTCTAGTGACCTACAGAAAGTGCAACTGCACCCTACAGCGAATGCAACACATACTGGCACGCCATATCGGTGAACTGACTGCTTGATTGACAGGTGATTTGCAGGAAGTGTGGCGCCAAAAACAGCACAGAAATGACCACTTGTATAAAACTCACAAGATCACCACTTAAACACAGCACAGACGTCTTTCAAGGAAAATGGTGCAACTTTAACCACACTGCTTATATTCACTGTGCCAGTCACAGTGGGGCTAGTCGTAGCGGACTGGAGAGGTTGGTGTAGCGACATTGTTTCTTTTAACCGCAGGGGTCTTGGGAGGCCCCAGTTGAGGCCATAGTGAGGCACTGGAGCGGGCTGCCTGACTAGAAAGAGAGCACTCTAAATACTGACAGGCAGCACTTGAGACAGGCCTGAGAGTGCAGGGGTCCTACTGAGCTATTGTCACTTACCATACAGGTTAACAAGACACTACACCAGCCTCTGTCTTTCAATTCTAGTGCACTTTGTCCTCTTTTATCACCTTGCACACACATGCTTGCTCGCCTACATGCTCCCCTGTAACCTTTTATCTATATTAATTTTCTTTTTTCTCATTCCCCCTCCAATTTCCATTTTTACAGATAAAGGAGTGAAAACAGAGAGGTGAATAAAGAAACAATTCACTTGTAAGGAAATAAAGGAGCAACTTCTCACCTCCAGTAATGACTTTATTCCCCCTACACGTTTCTTTTTTATTGAATTAGGCTGTTCCATTTTATTCTGCTCATCGCCCATTTACTGTATAGCTCTTTCTCCTTTTCTCATCTCCCTCTCTGTCTCTCTCCTTCCTTTTTTGTATCCTTTTCTTTCTCTAGTGTGTACAACCATTCATAACTCCCAAGTTATATCAAAACGCTTTCAATTTGAGCCCTCAGAGGAGACAGTATAAAAAGGCTGNCACACACACACACACACACACACACACACACACACACACACACACACACACACACACACACACAAATGTGCACATCCATACACGCACACATGCACATACACAAAACACAACTACAGATGGGCTGGCACGAGAGTAACCACACATGTAAACAAACTCAGCAGCACACACACACAAACACATACAAACTATCCAGCATTTTTTTTAAACATAAAACCACACAGACCATGTTTTTCTCAGGTAAATATACAGATGCAAAGTGGTATCTAAGAAACACCAGTAATTACACTCATACACACAGACACAGAGGGAGGGAAATCCCTGATTGCTGAGTTTATTACCTTATGTTGACTCATTTTGAAATAAGACTTTCTCTCTCTCTCTCTCTCTCTGTCTCTTTTCTGTCTCTTCTTCCGTTCTCCTCATTTTCTCGTCTGTCTGTCGGTCACACCTGGCTGCCATTCTGTCATCAGTCCCTGTTGCTCTTTCTCTAAAAGCTCTTAGCTGCCTTCAGGGCTAAACTTACAATATTACAGTACACCTCATGTCTCTGTCGCTCTGCCTTCTTTCTCACACATTAATACACTAATGGAAGAAAGATATACAATAGATGCAGTAAGTGAGCAAAGAGCCACTGGACACAGAAAGAAGGAGCATCTTTAATAGCCTTTAGAGTCTCTCTTTCTGTCACCGTAACNACACACACACACACACACACACACACACACACACACACACACACACACACACACACACACACACACACACACACACACACAGACCTCTGGTGTGATCAATAAGCTCTAGCGGGTGTGGTAATGTGTTTAAATGACCTTGAATTAAAAGAAAACACTTTTGAGACAGGAGATAATAACTGAACTTGGAAAATGAACAATTTTACAATAAGCTGAAATGCAAAATTTTATGTGTCACACTCGGTTGTGGTCTCTGTTATTTTGTATTTCTGTGTAATATTTATAGATCCCTGGAAGATGCATATCTGCTAGGCTAGCTAATTGGACACCCAATAAAGCAGAAAGGATCACACCATTTGAATATTATCTCAAACAGACACTGACACACTGATTAAACAAAGAGAGATGTACACATCTCCATTCAAAATTAGTCTCAATAAACCCAAGGAGCAAACTGGTTTCTCTGCACTGCAGCATACCACATACTGTGTATGCATGAGAGGCTATGCATCTGTGTGTGTGCTTATGTGTGTGTCTGAACCACAAAATAGTTAAGTGTATCATACCTTAACCATGGGAAATACCCTCTACATGTTTCAGCGGCATACGCATCCCTGTGCGTGTGTGTGTGCATGCATAAGCGTGGCGGGGCGTTAGGAACTGCTCTATTGATGAGAGAATGAAGTCATTTTTCAATGTGGGGTTAAGCGCTGCATTATTGCCGCCTCATTTGGCTCCTGTGGGCCACCATAGCCCTCCCGTCTGGTTTCCATGGCACAGAGAGAGAACAGAGAGGGGAATGTCCCTGCTTACCAGACTGCAAGTTCATCNACACACACACACACACACACACACACACAGGACCAGGCAATAAGGACTTATCCTACTCAGTCAACTTTCCCACAAAGTTGCAACAAATCAAGAGCAATAGCGTTAAGTCTACTAAAGCTAGCCATTATCACATTATACGCTAGTTGTGCTTCAGTATACAGAACTGCATAGGGCAGTGTGCTGCTGTAAAACCAATTCATCTAAAAGGATAGAGTTTCTGCTACTGCTATGGTCCATACAGTCCACGGGGGCATGTTCGTAAACTAAGCAAGTCTTAAAAAGTCCACATCACCACTGGAGGGAAGCTAATTTCTCAGTAGTCTTAAGGTTGCAGCTGCCCTCCTTTCGTGTCTGTGTGTTTTATGAAGTTCAGCAACATAAGTATGCACCAGTGTAACAGTTCACAAACACTGTAGGTCATTGTCTGCAGTGATGGGATGGAACGAGCAGACTCAATTTGCCCATGCACCTTTGTGTGTGTGTGTGTGTGTGCGTGTGTATGTGTATGTTCGCTGTTTGAACAAGCGCTGAACGTGAGCCAACCATGTCAGTGAGCATTGTGAGCTCACATAATAACTACATTCCTCTGGTGATATCATACAGAGCAGATGGAGAACAGCTTCACTATAAAGACAGAGAGAGATGGATGAACTGTCCTAATTCATTAATATAAACTTTGCCAATTTTCTTGACAGAGTTCAGTAAAAACTTCCTAAAGGCCGGGCCCATCCCTCACATCCCCACTTCCTTTCTTTCCCTTTATCCCCTTGAGGTCGAGTCACTCTCCTTTTCTTAGTTTACTGTAAACATCTCCATGTATCACTGTCATATCAGCACATTCATCTCCTATAGAGGGCTAGCATCCATGCTGCGCTCCATTCACCCTCATTCATGCACTCATGCTGAGCACAGAGCGCACTTACACACATATATGCATCTGTGCTTGCATGTATGTGCACANCACACACACACACACACACACACACACACACACACACACACACACACACACACACACACACACACACACACACACACACATAAACGTTGACAACCTATTGAGTGTTCAGCCTGTGTGATGTTTTTATGCTTTGGGATCCATTTATCACACTCACACAAAAGAATATGAGAAAATGAAACTCTGCATGTACACAAATGCTCAAGCTGTTAAACTCGGTCTAACTGTGCATTGTACTTAATCACTGAAGGCAAATTTAATACACATCCATTGCTCTCTATACTGCAAAGTTGGATGACTTTCGTCAGTGAGAAGTAGGGATATATCTTACTGTGTTAATCTATGAAACTCTCCAAACCATATGTCATCTCTACATAATGTAATTATAACGTATGATCCAGTGGTTGCTTAGCCTCTATGTGCATACTAATCTTAATAATAATATTGGGACACAGCACACCTTTATACAGAATGAACACATATGTCGATTTTATAAATGAATACAAATTATACAAATAAATTATTTATATTCATATAATACAAATAAAATATTCAAATTTGTTACAGAGGGCTTAGCATATGTACTTTGAACTTAGGAATTAAGTAAATGGGTTTCACAAGACTCATAGTTTCAGGCATTTTTCATTTTTGTTATGTAATTAGTCTTGATCTCAATGAAACTAGCTCATTAAAAAAGAGATCTATAACTTACTGTACATGTCTGCAAGTATTTTCTTACAGACACTCAGAAACTGGTCAGAGGGGCCCTGTGAGGCAAAGGTGATCCATCTGGATCTATCTCTACTTCCCCCGTGTCTATAAAAAGCCTGGTGTCACATAGTGAGATCCTGTCCCCTCTCCCAGACTCTCTGACGAGGTGTCAACCCTTCTCAGCTCCACCTGACACAGAAGCCACATACCAAACATCCTCACTCCTGTTTTCGTGTGCATGTCTGTGTTATCATCTTTCTATTTGCGGTTTTTCGGTTTGTCCATCACATAGACTGTGCAGATAAAGAGAATCACTGCGAAACAGAACAGGAATGTTCTCTTTGGCCTTTTTCATCATACTGAGAGGCATTCAGTTGAAGTCTATTGCCCTGACAATCAAAATGCCTCCTGTAATGTTATCATCAAGCAGCAGCACCCCAACCAACTGTATTACATCCATTCAAAAGGACATATAACTTTATTAACTCACACACAGCATGGCATGCCTCTAAAAGCAGCAGGCCATGCAGGCCGCCTGTCATCCTGATAACATAACTTTATTAGCCAGTCTATTGACACGGTTACAGACAGCAGCCTTGCAAGCTCAAAAAGTTCATTAAGTCTTTCGTGGTCTGCCTTCAAAACAACACAACTTTATTACAAGCAGTATGGGCAGCCATGAACTCAGCAGTGGTCACTCAGTTGCAAAGGAAGCAATTTGAATCACATTGCAGAAGGAAGAAAGGTGTCTTGGAAATATACTGGAAATACACATTGGTCTATGGTGGCATGTTCTGACACACACAATTACAAAACTTCCCTCTTTGTTTATGACGTTTGTGACTTGTACAAGTGAAAATGGCACAAAGAAGCCAATGAGACCAAGAGAGCTAAATTCATGAATCATGCACACCTGAAGCTCATTGATTTTTTTTTTTACTCATTTTGACAGATAATATCCAGATTTATTAAAAAGAAGCAGAGTCAATTTTAATTTTCAAATTTCAATCCTCGTTCCTCGACACTTTTAAGCTAATCCTGCAGTAATAGAAAGTAAGCAGAAAAATGGGGACAATTCACAAACAGAGAAGATGATAATGATATGCCACACTTTACTGAAACAATCTTTGATTTTTTTAAATTTTATTATATTATTTTTGAGACATAGACATCTTTTATTAGACAGTCATGAGACAGGAAATCATGGGAGATATGATGAGTGTGACGTGCAGCAAAGGACCTCTGGCTGGGATTTGAACCAGTGTTGGCTGCGTACGTAGCATGCAAGCAAATTACTCAATCACATGCAGCCCCCAAATTTTACTAAAATAAATTTAAAAATAACAGGTGTCAGTACTGTAAACCGTATTTTTAAAAATTGAAATTTCATCCAGATTTTTTTTCTATTGTTGAATAGTGATATCATATTTAAATTTTTATATTTTAACAACTATGTCTAAGTCTAATAAAAACATCCAAGTACAGTAAAACACAACTATTTTATTTACTATTGTTTTTAGCTAAAAGAAGCAAATCATGAATGCAGTGGGTACATCTGTATGTGTGTGGCATGTGGCCACACACATACACACAAACACACACACACACACACACACACACACACACACACGCACACACAGTTGGATTCCTTGACTCAGTACCATGTGGCATTTGCTTATTGAATGCTTTCCTCCGGAACACATTCATAATTTATGGAGAGATTGGATCTGTCTCCGCAACACACCCACCCCTCCCATCCTCTCCTCCCTCCCATCCTCTCCCACTGGCCTCTGCCCTCATCTTTGTCAACCTTCCTTTTTCTCCTAATAAACACTTTGCTTGCTGTGACACAAACACAAAGCAGCAAAGTACTTTCCTTTTTAAAATGTCCCTGTCATAGTATAGTATATTAATATAGTATATTAAGTATTTATTCAAACAAAGTCAAAATAAACTGACTAAAGTAAAATAAACTGATATCACTTTCCTTGTTCTCCTGTGTTTTTTTCACTCTCCAGGGATTTTCCCAGTAAGTGATGTTACTAATTGACCAATCAGGTTGCACTAACAAGGCTGTCAGACCGTGTTAGGATCAACCACCAATCACGGCCCGCTGAGTTGTCTCCCTGGGCAACTGTTAGCCAATGACCTGCAAGAATCTGACTCAGAGCGATCGCAATCAACCACCAGAAGCTGATACACAAAGTCAAAATNCACACACACACACACACACACACACACACACACACACACACACACACACACACACACACACACACACACACACACACACACACACAACTAGGCAATAAGGACTTATTGACACCAAAAAAGAGCACAAACATGAACGACGAAAGTCACAGAGGGCAGCAACACAGTCAAGATAGTTATTTGCAAAGGGTGAATAAATCATATGTGTGTGTGTGTGTGTGCCGATGACTTAAAAAGCAGGAACAAAGACTTTGCTACCCATTAGTGGCCAAAAGCTTGAGGGCAAGAACACACACACAAACACACGTACCCACTCACACACATGCACAGGTTCACTTACACAAACACACACACACACACACACACACACACACACACACACACACACACACTGAGTTTTGTTCATTTCCAAGTCTTTTAAGACCATCTCTGCCCCAAGCATGTAAAAAATCATAACGGCCTTTTCATGCTACCATACTGTATGGTTATTTTCTCTTTCATCATTTTTTTTCATCATCTCTTTCTGTCTTTCTCCATCACACTGTGCAGCACCTTAACCTTAACCTCCTTTCCTCTTCTAATTTGTCCACCTGACTGCCTCTCGTCTCTTTTCACCGCTATTTAATTGCTTCTTTAAAAAAAGGAAAACACTCCTCTGCATCTTTCTCAGTTTCTCAGTTTTTGTTCACTTTGTTTCCTTTTTCTCTTCTCCTTCCTTATTTCTAATTTTTTCCCATTGTTTTGGGACATTTCTTTAACTTCACTTTACTCTTCCTCTCTCTCCATCTCCATCTTCTTCTTATAGCCCCAAGGGAAAAGGAGTTATAAAGATGCCACTTTTATGTAGACAGCGGGTTGCCTCTTTATGCCATGGTCACTGGAGCCTATGTTATTAACACACACATACACACACACACACACACACACACACACACACAGATTGAGCTTCTGTCCCATGACCACAGTGGTAATCAAGGATTGACACACTCACATACATATGCGCAGGCAGCTTGTTAGTATGTAAATTTTTTGTTGTGCATATGAATGATCATCTGAGCGCAAACACACACAGCAGCCATCTGCTCCACTGAAGTGTGTGTGTGTGCGTGTGTGTGTATGTGTGTGTGTGCGTTTCACTCCTATTACTCTGGTTTAAATATCACCTTTGTGTCAGGAGGAGAAACATTCTCTTCATTGTAATAAAGATATTTTCTCTCAATCTCATATTTACGTACATGAACACACACACACACACACACACACACACACACA
>JANJYP010018053.1:0-24008 GCA_024605115.1 Rastrelliger brachysoma | reverse complement strand
TTGCTAGCCCTGACTGAAACACCACCGCACGCTACTGGTAACACACCCAATTCTATATACTTTTGTCACCCAGTGTTTATGCTGATTTAATGATTGATGCTTCTCAGTAATAAAGGTCAGTAAAAAAGTGACACCTCCATCATGTACTCACTGATTTAGCGTTAGCACCTATAACTACTGACTTCACTTCTTCAAACTTCACATTTTTAAATTGTTTTCATTTTCATCAAACTTTCTGCAGTTCCCACTGAAGCCACAAAAGAGTTTCTACATTTTTTATAAGTTATGCAGTAGTACTTTGCAAAAACTGTAAACAAACAAGAACAGAAACAAACAAAAACGAGGCATTGTGACATTCGTACCAGCAGTGAAGAGTAGTCTGGGACCGGAGTCACACATAGCAATACTACAAAAACAGCTAAGCAGAATACAGAGGAGAGGAAAGAAGATATTCAGTGTCACTGGGAAAGTGACATTTTCCTACTGACCAAACACCTCCACCCTCAAAAGGGCAGGCAGTAAAAACAAAATAATAAAAGGAGAAAAATTGTCATGTTCTTAGTCTCTGAATCAAAAGGGCAACCTCTCACTGCAATGGAAATAAGCTCTTCTGTCTGAGTGAAATGGCCTTTTGTCTTCGCCATTTGAAGTATCCCAAGTCTACACTGGAAGTGCCCTATGAGTCACTGCTCTAAACCCACAGTGGGATATTTTCTTGCAGTTTGGGGAACAGTCACATTCAGTCAGTTCTGTTTTCACTCCAAAGAAAAGAATGACGGAAGCTGTGAAATTTACAGTTTAACATCGTCTCTATGGGGAACCCTTCTTCCTCTTTGCAGAGAAAGATGACTCACTTCACATGTTCCATTTGAAAAAAATCTCAAGTAGAAATTGTATTAATGTGATTGTGTAATAAAAATTATATTGCTAAACACAATATTTTATTTTGTTCTTTAATATTCAGTTAATAATACATTAGGGGAGAAGAGTTTGACTTGCATACACTTTGTGTTTCTCTGAGCTTGAGGTGAGCTGTACATTATGTTTGTGTTCACTAGCAGTTGCCTTCCTGTGGCTTATTAACTACCACAGACTGAAAAAATATGGACATACAGTAGCACCCGTGATATCACCCATTCATTTGGGGAGTCTGATTGAAGTTTATCCTATCAAAATGAGTGCAATTACTATTACAATTACAATTATTACATCTTGGGTTTTTGTGCTAGTGTACTTTCTATATTTGCTGATGATTAGCAAAGAGCTAACTACTGGTGAACTCTCTGAGACCAGACACTCATGCCCCAATTTATGCACAATTTTTAAGCCTTGACACTAAAACAGTTATGGTACAAATAAATTCACCCCATGTATAGTTGGAAACAGGAGGAATCTATTAGTAGACCATAATAAAAATTTGTACCATGCTGTAGATACGTTTTTTAAGCTGTAAAGTCCACCATTTTAACATGGGGGTGAATTGATAATTGCTCATTTCTGGTCCTAGGCCCCAGCGGCATCCGAGGAACTGCAGTACTTTGAATGCGGAAGTGAACTTCACTGGTAAAATAAACAACTCCCCCCTTGTTAACTACCCATCAAAAATGTAGTCTGATCTGTGTCTAGGGGGCACAACGAAGTGACTATCACCACAAACTCATTGCCCACTGTGTAAGTCAGTGGCATGGCCATGACATACAGGTACCAGGTCCAGATCAGACATTAAGCCAATTTGTAATCCTTTCTGCTCAACCTGTGCCTTATTGAACATACCTTTGTTAATGAAGCTGTGTGGAGGTGTTCCAAAGTACAAAATAATGAAAATAACATTGATGCAGCCCTGTGCTATATTTCCTTTCATGTTTCAAGCCAGGGAAATTACTCAGAAGTGAAAAGAGTTTGATCATGATGAAAGATCTGAGATCAATCTTCTACCTGTTTGACTACTGGTAGCAGTGGTATGTTGTTAGATTAGCCTGCTTCCTTTTCAGTAACTCATTTTGGGTTTTGACCTACATGTTGGAATATAGCACCCAAGTTAAATTATACAAAATAAAGATAAAAATGAAATATGATTCATTTTGTAAAATGAAAAAACTAAGTAAACCAATATTTCCTGAAAGTTAAATCTCATTTTCCATAAATGCCTTTGCTTCTTTACTATTTAATTTTTGTTAAATTAATAACTCAAAATCATTAGGTGTCCTTGCTGGCAGACTTTTGACGAGACAAGAAGTTTTCACACTGCTTGCACATGGTTGTGTATATTTTGTGCTAACTTTTTACTGCTGTTAATATTTTACATGTTCAATCTGACTTACAGTTTCCAAGGCAAACTATAATTGAGCTGCAACTTGACTCACTGATGTTGCCATGCTCAGTGAAGGAACACGGACACTAGTGAGATGTGTTCGTAATGAGGCTGCAGCTAGAAGATGCATAGCAGCTCCCTGGTTGCAGGGTAATGGTTGCGGTGATTGAGCGGCACAGGTCTGCCTGCATGTCAGGGGGAGATAACATGCCCTTTCTCCAGCTTACAGCAAACGCACATGAATGACGACTTGCTCAAATGGCCTGTCACTATGGAAACCTTCTACAAAAGCATCCCAGCTATTCACAAAGAGACACACTAAAGCTGCAGAAGAAAGAGAGGCATANGGGGGCAAAACAGAAGTGGAGCAGAGTAGAGTGAGAAGGGGAGGAGGAAGAAGAAAGCAGGGGAGATAGATTATCAGAAACTCACAGCGACAGAGCAACAGGACAGGAGGGAAAAATAAGAAAGAAAGAGGTGGATTGATTCCAGAAAAAGGGAAACAATAATGGAGGGAATGAGGCCACAGTTTTTGAGAGAGTAGCATATGAGAGACAGTGCTGTAGTGAGGCAGAGGAGACAGGAGGTGTAATGACGAAGTCACAGAGGATGGCACTCACAAGAACAGCTGCTCTGCCCTGTTTGGTGCATTCAGCAACACTGTGTCCTTGTGTGCAAGCACCAAAATGACCCTCAGCTCCATGCGTTTGAACATGGCTCCCCTGACACACACAGACATGGCAGACATACAGTACACAAAGCTACGTCTGTGCACAGTCCCCTCTGTGCCCATTGCCATGGCAGTGTGCATCAGTGTGTTCAGCAATGTCGTTCTGCATGATGAGCAGACACTGCACCAACTGCCGCTGGTTTCTTTTAAAATATTTACCAAACAGTAAACAGTTTGAGCTCTGAGAGGAATAATGATAAGGCTGTATTGAGGCAGGTTAGTGGCACTTACAACATTATCAATAATAAACATTTTCAAATTTACCTATATTGTTTTCCCATCTTTTTCTAGGAGGATCAATAAAGATACCTCACCTTAAATAAAATACCCTCTGTTAAATATACTTGTTTACCAGCTTATGATCTCTATAAAACTAAACTGAAGAATAAAAAGCATGTCAAGATGAAGATATCCTTATTATCAGGCAGAAAACATAAGTCTGATAATAAATATTTTATTTATAACAAACATTTTCAGATTTACTTATATGTTGTTTCTTTGATGCCAATAACATACCTTCTCTTAATTAAACTTGTTTTCCAAACAAATCATTATCTACAAACATTTAACTGAAGTGAAAAAATCATGTGAAGATGAAGATGTTTTTTTTTCAGACAGAAAACATAAGTCTGATTAAGTCTCAGACTGGGCAGGCCAGCTCTTCAAGAAGTTAATACACTGTAAATGTGTGAATGATGCAAGTCTGTTGCATTATTTAGCCTGTAACAATATTTATGCCATCTGCATGAATGTCAGTGAAAAAGCACATGCAAAGGAGAGCAGATTCACATCAGAAGTACATATTCAGTTGAATAATTGGAGAGAAAATGTTGTTTTTCTCAGTTGTCCAGAGAATATGATATGCATAACTGGAATAGTCTCATTGGAAAATAAGTGAAACTGGAGTTCTTGGTAATGTCTATACTATCAGAGAATTTGACCTCTGGCTTTTTGCAACCAGAAGCCAAATACTGCAAAATCCCTTTAACTATTGAATTCAAATGAAAATGAATGGATCCCTGACAATGTGTCCAAATGACTTTTCCAACTCCCCAACTTTTCCTCTGGGGCTGTTGTGATGTTGATTTTGTGTTTTGTTTTTTTGTTTTTTTAAATGAAATTTCTTAAAATGAGTGGATTTATATCCAATGAATACTCCAGAATGAATTGTCAGTCAGTCACTTCACATTTTCTGAAAAGTCATCTCTTCAAGAGGAACCTCCTCTGACCCTCTTACTGCTCAATCAGATCCTCTCCTGCAAGTCTTTATCTTCTACTGTACTATACTGCATCTTGCCCTTGTAAAATAGAAGCCCTCGATATCTATATTTAGCTCATATTTTAATTTTTCTTTCCCTTGCACATCTCTCTTAAATCATTATCATCTCAAGAATGTTGTTGGGGCACTGATGCTCTCACCCTAGCACTCTGCTGAAGGCTGCTTGTAATCATTATGATAGTAATTATTCTATGTGTTCATTGTAAGTGGCTGTAGACATGAGTATCAACTAAAATCCCCCCATGTAAATGTTAATGTAGTGATGAGGAGAGATACTAGGCCAAGAAAGACTGTTAATTAGAGCAAAGTATTTTTCTTTCTGTGGCATACTGCCTTTCCACTGGGAAGGTGTGTCTGGGCTATTTATAAGTGGCTCCAGTTGGTGGGCCAGTGGGGTCTTGCGTTCCAGGCTCAAACTGGCCAGTGGAGCTTGTACAGAGAGGGGAATACACAACTGAAAGACATAAGGATAATGCAAAAAGTGTTTGGTTGAGTGGTGTTTTAATTAGAACCATATTTCTTCTTTACAGGTTTTGTAAATGAGAGCTCAGAGGGGATTTCAATGCAAAAAAGGTAGTTTATAACATTCTCTTAAATGAAAAATCCTGTCAGAACATTGATTTAAAATGGCACTAACCTACATATGTCCTATTTAATTTATTTTTGGTGTCTAATTAGGGATTTAAAGTGATTCAGATGTGCAAGGTATGCTGTCACATCAGGTTCACACAGTGAGCAACTTGGTTTTATTGTAGGTAGGTTATTTTATGCAACTAGGCTTTGACCAAGAAATAAGAGAAATATACTGAGATTATGTATTTTTCAACATTATGGTATTAATTATAAATAATCTTGATGAGTCTAAATAAAACTATAGTCGACCGGACCAGTGTTGACAGCTGTGTGCTACTCCTGTGACACATGATGTCCTTAGTTGCTTCTTTTCACCTGTCAGAAGCTTTATCGTTGGGTTTCATGATATCTCCACATTACACACCCCACTGCACAAACACCCTGACCAACCAGTAGGAGCTACAAGTGCAGACAAGAAACTTCCTGTGTTTCCCACCTTTGAACATGTATTTTATTTGCTCGAAAACATGGAAAGGAAACCAGGGAGCTTAGCTGACTTGTTCACAGTGCAAACATCAGCTGAGTTTAATTGGTCCTTGAGCTCCAATAAAAATAAAGAAATAGCCTCGCAAGTTCTTTTTATTTTGCCTGCACAGTCTTTTGTGAGACTTCTAAAAATGTATTTGGTTAATATGAGTTTTTTCCAACGAAGAGACAAACCAGTAACACACGCAAAGGTGTACCACAGATGTCTAAGGTCTAAGGGATCACAAGGCAGCCACTCATGGGAAAAAAGCCCTTTGGTACGGTAAGCTAAGCCATGCTGTGACATCACAGAGCAAAGGTCCTCAGTCCTCATTTCAGTCGCTTTCCCCTCTTTCACTTCACACAGTTTTATCCCTTTGACATATTTTCTGAGACACACAGTGTTGTCAATACTGTGTGGCCTCGCCATCTTTCTCTCAGCTGTTATCTGGGGTGCATCAGACAGACACACAGAGCTGCTGTTCAGATGCCCGCCTGTGAATACATGCTGAGTGCCTGACAGCCAACATCAGGATGCCTACTGCATCTTGTGTTTCATTATTCTTTTATTCCAAGGACAGCAGCTGGCAGTGAAGAAAGGACAGCAGAGCAGAGCAGAGCAGGAGAGGACCAAAGAGCCATTTCCCCCCACGGCCCCTTTTGACATAGATTTTGGGCTGACTCCCTGGAATAATACTCTCCAGCCCCAACACATACAGCTATCATAATATTGCATTTTCTTTTTTGTCTATCTACCTGGTTAGATTAGGTATACACAGAGCTAGTGAAACCAGTCTGCCCAATCTGAGTGAAAAGAAAGAGTCATAGAGAGGATGAAGAAAAAGAGGAATAAAGATTTTTTTTCAGTTGTGCTTTGCGTGTACTATTTACAGTGTATGCTGCCAAACTTGGGAAGAGACATGTCAAGTGACAGCAAGGGCTTGACTACAACTTCCTCATTAGTCCAATCACTGTCAGGAGATGCCAGGAAAGAAGCAAAAAAAGAATTAAGGAATATGGGCTGAACTGGAGAGGCAGGGCAGAAGGCCAATAAAACATGGACACAGCCATTTTGTTATTTACCACTTAACTATTTCAATAATAATTAACTATTAAATATTTGTCTACTTTTCTCCTGTGTTCACTTGTAAAGAACAACAACTTTCAATTTCTTTTTAAAAAGAAATTGAAAGTTGTTGTTCACTTGTAAAGAACAACAACTTTCAATTTCTTTTTAAAAAGAGAAATCAAAAGTAGCATAACACTATAATTGTTTTGCAAGACTGCAGTAATTATGACTAGGAGCTTTATTGCAATAGAAAAAGACTTGATTAGATTTGAGCCTACATCATCATTAGTGATTTTTTAAAAAGGGTCAAAAATATAACTAAACAAGAAAAAAAATTCTGAGTGCAAGGTATATGCAGTTGCTTGCAGAGAAGAATGGTATCCGTATTAAAGCCAGTCAACAGGGAAATGACTGATAAGTATGTGGAGCAGCGATAAAGAGATAATTACAGCAAAGGGTTTTTTTTACCCAGGGCTTGTTGTTTAGTTGCTAAGCTATGCAGGTGCATCATTGCATAAATAAAAAGGTGTGTAATAACTGTTTCTTGCAGGAAAAATATAATTGCTTCTCATTTTGCTTTAATGACTGGATGACTATGAAAATTGAGGTCCATTTTAAGGTGAAGTTTTCTGCAGCTGGTTCACAGCTGCATGGTGTGCTGCTGATGACAGATTTTGAGAATGCCTGCCTCCCCTGCAGTGCTCTTGTCATTACAATCAACTATTCTTTCTGCCTGTCCACTAAAAGCTCTCTCTCCTCTTTCTCTGATTCTCTGTGTGAGCAACCCCTTCAATTCTCCATCTCCCTCCTTTCATCTCTGTTCACTTTGAGGACTCTGGACAACTCGTTGTACGTCCATCTTCTCTCGCCTCAACTATCACTGTTATTTACCTNCTCTCTCTCTCTCTCTCTCTCTCTCTCTGTCTCTCTCTCTCTCTCTCTCTCTCTCTCTCTTGCTTGGAGCCATGTGAGCTGCGACCCTCTCAGACCTCTCTATCCAGGCTTATGGTCCACGTGGCCTAGAGCGGATTACATTCTTGACATCACTGTGCCAGATGTTTACCACTAAAATAGACAGAACAACTAGCCTCACCGCTAAGTCAAACAATGCATTTAGCCTGAGATGGCATTCAATTTTCCATTTATGCTTGAGTAGTTTCCAATATTTTAATAGGAAATATTTGCTTATGCCTAATGATCTCCTCTTTTTCCTATGTCTCTAGTGTCTCTCTCTTCATTGGGAATCAGAGCTGCTGTTTTCATTAGCTTATTGCAGGAGACCAAACTGACTAGCTTTCTCTTGTTTTCACCTCATTGCTTCCTTTCCTCCCTTAGTTTGCATTTTTTTATATTCTTCCTCCTGCAGCTTCTGCCACAGGCTCTCTCAGTGAACTGGTATGGAGATCAAATAGCTGATAAGTCGCCCGCTGTAACATATACATTAGCATGATTAAATTGGCCATTGCCTGTCCATTTATTAAAAGCCTTTCTGTGCTGGGTGGGAGGTCTATATAGCTGTTGAATGGAGTAGGGGAGAGATGGGTTGGGTGTGCATGTACACGATGTGTATTGCTCTAGTGTGTGTTTTTAAGCCTGACATCACTAAGGCAGAGAAGTTAATGAGGGTTGAAAGGGTATTTCTGACACAGTGCTAGCTTTCTGCAGGGAATTTCAGGTGATGGGATGGAGCGAGAGACTGTTGAGAAGTGATAGCTGGGCGGGAAAAAGTCTGCAATGGGCTCTGCTCTGGCAGTGGCTACATGGGAGATTTAGAGCTTAGGCGATTGTTAGATGGGGCTCAGTTTGTTTTGAACTATGGGCCTGTGTTTTCCGCGGACCGCTTTATGTGGACGCTGACTCTTACCCCACTTTGTACTGCACTCTCAGCAGTTTAAAAGAGGAGGATTAGACACAGGAGTGTGCCTCTCTCTCTCTCGTCTGCCGGAGAACACAGCCACCTAATCTCTCGTGCTGAGAAGAGGGGATTTGGGAGAAATGACCTGTGCTCACTTTTTCTTGCCTCTCTTCCACACCAAGTTGAAAAAAAACAACCTACAATGCTGCACCCTTGTTTCCGTCACTCCCACACCCTCTTTTTCATTTTTCTGCTGGATGACTCTGCTCATCAGCATGCAGCATCACGCGGCTGCTCCTCAGGACCAGGCAGGCTGGCAGACAAGCAGGCAGCCTTGTCAATAAAGGAACCACAGTAACAGGGCACCTCAGCAAGGCCTCCAGCCCTGTCACTGACATCTCTCTCAGCTGCCCAGAGTCCCTTAGTTAATGAGCACGTAATTGTTGAGCAAGCAAAAGAGAGAAGCAAAAGGGGAAAGCGGCGATGAGGTGAGAGGTGTAATAAAGAGATTGAGAGAGGGGGAGAGAGAGAGAGAGAGAGAGAGAGAGAGAGAGAGAGAGAGGGAGTGTAGGAAGCACAAGGACAGACTGTTCCAGTGAACAAAGTAAGACATAAAATAGTCAATTTGCCCTAAAATTTGTGGTGCAGTACATTTGGCAGCAAGAGAAAAGGGGAGGAGGAGCACCATGTCTAAATCAGAGGGACTGTAAGGGGAATGCTGCTCAGTGGGAGCTGACATTGAGAGCAAGCAGAGAAAAACAGTCTCAAGGACAACATGGAAATATCACATTCAGTCGCTACAAGGCAGCCATGAGTTGTGGTAGGGCCACGCTGGTTCAGGAGGCCAGCCAGAGAACAACAGGAGAAAGAGATCAAGGACATGTAGTAATGTTTCCAAAAGATCTGCCGACATGACAGTGGGTGACAGATGTACTGCGTTTGAATGCTAAAAGAGAGGAAAAAGTTGTTGACCTTATTATTTGACTTTGATGCCATAACGCCATGTAATATTTTTGGCTTCAATAGGCTATATGCACACATCCACTGTATCTGACCTCACAACTATGGTCAGACACACCTGGATTAATAAGTTTGTCCAATAATATAAGACAGGAAACCAGGAGCAACCCCAAATTCAGGAAGTAGTGGATGTGTGCATATAGCCTATTGTCATCAAGAAGCATGATGCAACATTTTACTGGGATGTATCTGTAGCAAATTGTGCAAAAAGGATTTTTTTTATGAGGTGAAACAACTAGTGAGGAAATAGATGGGTCTAAAGTCATCATCAATAACATTTTTTCTAATTATTCAAGAATGACTGTATACTAAAATAATTTTTCATAATAATTGTATTTGTTGTCATTGTGACAAAACTCAACCCATAACCACTCAGAGGTAAGTTGCCTCCCTCTGCCTCTCTGCAGAGGGAGGCAGCAGGTATTTTAAATCAGACTAGTGGAGAATAGAACATAGACTTGAACGGCGTTAGCAGTCGTCTCTTAGCCTGTCGACTAAACTTTTTGTCGTTCACCTGACCTTGTTCCCCCACCTGCTATGTCTCCCTGCAGAGCATGGTCCAAGTTATACCTTTGCAGCATCTTGTAATTTCTCTGGGAGAGATCCCAAATCCAAATCAGCATGATGATGGTGACTATGAGGCTGACAAATCCCCACGCCCTCGCATGACTGTGCTGCAATGTCCGACTGTCAGCTTCCAGCGCCTCAATAATAGCACTATGATGATAAATAGGCTCCTGAAACATAAGGATGGGATGTGATGAACACTGATGGGAGCTGTTATGGAGGAGGTGGAGTCCGGTGAAGACAGCTAGCCGCTCAGAATGCTCTATAATTAGCCCCAGAAGATCAAATGACTTTTAATGGGTTTGTCTGAAAACAGGAGACTATTTCAGATTTTCACTTGGAGCTATATTCATATCTCATCAAACTAATGGAATTCTCTAGAGTGCTTGATTGGTTTTTATCTCAGATAAAAATGGGTGATAGAGGCGCATGGCTGCAGCATTCATGAGCTGCCGTGTTGTAGTGAAAAAAGTGCCAATTCAGGGTGCTATTGAGTATAATGGCAATGGTTGTAACAAACAATTTCCACATGCTATCAAATACCATAATAAGATGTCCTTCTGCTTGTAATGTGGCAGTACTCAGAATTTATGGTTTGACGCACAATCATTGTTGCATCTACTCCTTGTGACATACAATGGAAACCTCTACTGGTCATAAGACACTAAATGGATAATATCAGGGTCATAGCTCAACCACTGCAAGGTCTGAGTTGTATGAGGCCTGGTGCAGAATGCTAAGTATGCTGCCTACAATTAGGCGTGCGCGCGCACACACACACACACACACACACACACACACACACACACACACACACACACACACAGAGGAACTTGTGCAGAGAAAAAGAGTTAAATGATTAATCAATAGGTGGTCAGCTGATAATTAATGAATCTGTTGAATCATTCATCAAACAAAAATGCCAGATGTGTCAGTTCCAACTTCTCAAATGAGATAATTTGCTGCTTTTCTGTATTATAATATTATATATGGAATATGTTAAGGTTTCTGGCTATTGACCAGACAAAGCAAGCAATCTACTTCGTGGCATTGTATAGACTAAACTACTGAACCTATTATGTTTATTTTTCATAAACATAAGCTTTGAATAATTCACACTTCAAAAATCGAATGTTTTTATACTGCCACCTAATGTATTACAACGTTATGCAACATGTATTGTGTTCGTGTTAAGTTACCACAGAAGCAAACCCAACAATTCCTGCATTACTGCTTCATATTAAAATATTTTTAAATTACTAAGTAACAGGAAACTTTTATTGTTTATGGGAAATATGTTCCTCACTGAATTAACTGAGCTTTATTAGTGGCACTACAATCAACTCAATGCAACAATATATATTTGCAGCTCTTTGTTCAGCAGATCATTTATGAATAATGCAGGGAGGAAAAGTACAAACACAAACAGCCAGACTGCAGACAACCAGCACACCTCCAACAAGTAAACAGCTTATTTTACTTTGATGTTCTGTGAAAAACACCCCCATAGTGCCAGCTGATCCCAAGTCATAGCTCCGTGTGACTACCCCAAAATCCATCATGAGCTGATGTCATCTTGGGTTGAAAGTGGAAAAAAAAATTGGGAATCAAGTGTTGATAGCAGTCTGAAACTGGTTATTTTTTAGCTCACAGGGATTAATTCTACATACTGTATGTTGTACCTCATAATTTGATACGTTAGCCACACTGAATATGAAAACTAACATCATAAGCTTATGAAATAAGTGTAATTGGTCCTCTTTTATTGAATAAAAAAATCAACAATGAAAATAATGATAACTTTCTACAACTGTTTGTTTTACTTCTGGACTACTGCTAATTGTTTAGGGATAACAAAACTGTAATCCTAACTTGTGTAAAGTTGGTGCAGAGGAACATGGTTGGTGAACATGCTCTCAATGAAATTTTGCATGTCATTGTGTCCTTTACTTCCCAATATTTCCTGTTTGTAACATACATTTTCCTCACTTTCTGTTTTAGACTCAGGAAATTATGAATCTGGGCTAGGCTCTAACACTCTCTCTTGCCTTTTCCTCAAATTATACGCACTAACACCTCCATCTCTCTATTTCTTATGTGAGGATAAAGAAGGAAAATCTTCCCTTTGTTCTGTCTGTGTCCCGTGTGGGCCATCCTACAGGGCTGATGTTTGTCCTTGGCCACCTTCTCCTCGAGAAACTGCTGTATCAGACAGGCTGCTAACAGGGCCATCACACAGCTCGAGTACCAGCAGCAGCAGCAGCAGCAGCAGCAGTACAGGCCTCTCTCTCTGGGGGTATACAGTTACACTGCACTGCTTCTATCTCTTACCACTCTGACATTTTAATTTCCCCCTTCTCTCCTGAGGAAAAAAAGGATAAACTTAAAAAAAAAAGACACAGGATAGACTCCTAGCTACCCTTGGTTACAGTTTGGATGATACCACTTCCATTACATGCAGGGGCAAAAGAGAGGATAGATATGAAGGAACCTCAGGAAGCAGAGAAACGGACAGGGAGGGAACTGGAACTAACATGCTTTGTTTTCCCTGGCAGAGGACAGAGTATTTGTGCAGCATTGCTCAGCAGCAAAGGCAGCCTGCCAGTCATCCAACTTATCAAGGCAACAGCATAACACACACATACCCCACCTTCCCTTCTCTTTCAGTTATAAAACTGTAGCTACTCAGTGCTCATACCTGGGCATGCAGATAAGTTAAAAAACTACCTTATCAAACAGAATTTTTTTGGCTTTTGAAATCACTACAAAACAACAACCAGAAAATACACTGTGGCTATGTGACTGTCCACAATCCTGTCCTGAAGGATGCCGAACATGATGCCAAGACACAAAGAAATATCCAGAAAAGAAGGACACACACACACACACACACACACACACACACACACACACACACACACACACACACACACAGAGTAATTTATTTTCTTACTATCTAACCCTTTTCTGGTGCAGTTAAGCATGGGATGCTGGCACACAGACTGGATATTTTATTCTTAGATGCCTGCTTTCATTCTATTCCAGTTTGTGCACAGAGAAAAAAGGTGTACAAATCAGTGCACAGACCTTGCTCAAGCCAGCGGATGACTCACTGATCTTATAAAAATGAGAGGTACACACCTGGGTAAGACAAGGAGGGGATAGCAGGCACAGACTTCCTCACATATGGACAGACAGGGACAGAGACCTTGTACCACTATAATTCATAGATAGACCGCTAAATATTTTATTAATGGGAAGAAAAACCCAAGCAGTGAGAATGAGTCACAGAGCCACAGGGACATACACAATCGGAGGCAGAGCAGAGGGGTAAAAGGGTTTAACCCAACTACAATGACTTCCTACTCATTCTCAGAACAGAAAATACATTAAAACGCAAAGTCTAAAATGGCCGAACTTCTTTCAAAAGGGATTAAAGGGGATGTTTTTGTCTACTGAATTTGCTAGAGTGTAGAGTCACTCTCAGCACTATTACAGGAAGAGAGGCGCTCACAGCACAATACAGCAAGCCGTTAGCACTTCAGGCTACGCATTCCTGAGCACTCTGGCATATAAACTGACAAAAGGAATTCTCATGCAGCCATACTGAGGCTGGCTATTGTTGAAACTACTCAGACTCAGGTGTAGTGGCGTTCACCTTGGCTGTGTGTACATAAGACAGGGCCATGCAGATTGGCCTACATATGGCAGAAGGCTTGGTGCAACTTAAGCGATGTGCAGTCATGAGTGTGTCTATTTGAACCCACTCACTCCCCACCAAGTCCCCACCGCCTAGGATATCTCACTGAGAAAAACTGACTAAATATGTGATGAGCTGGGCTGTAAGAGGATTCCGCTGCACACACACAAACACGTATTTCGAAGGCATACACACACACACACACACACACACACACACACACACACACACACACACACACATTTCCAGTTGCAAAAAAAAGGAGGCAACTCTGCTCACATGGGATAATTAGAGCGTACGCAGAGCCTGGGAGACAAAGCCTGGCATCGTGAGAACAAGGCTCGCCTGATGAGGCTTCTCTATTTAAATCCCTGGGATGAGCTGAGAGTGTGTCTGTCGATGGAATCGCTCCAGGAGACATGCACGGGCTTGGAGGAAGAAACAGCCAAGGTGGTGAAGGAAGATGGAGAAACAGACGGAGTTAAAAAAAAAAAAACTGCAGATGAAGCAAGTGGCAGAAAAATATCTTTAAGGAAGCAAAAGGATGGAGAATGAGTGCTTAGATTCAATTAGATACCCCTACTGTAGGCCTTGTTGACACCTGGCATGAAAATGAGTCTTGGGTGATCTGATCACAGGTAGACTGCTCTAAGTACAGATGTGAATGCACCCATAATGCATACTGAGGCCAGAGGTAGCCTGGGCTGCATTTTTTTTTTTACATTTTTTGTAGTATATAAATGGCTGTCCTCTGCATAGGTAAGTATTCACTTAAGCATCAACAATGTCATATTTAAGTTAGGTGCAAACTATCAAGAAGCCACACCAGCAAGCAAAATGGATTCTTGTGGATGGAGTACACATGAGAAACATTTCCATTTTGGCTGAAGAATGTCGCATGCTAAGGCTTACAATTTCCAGCAGACTAGGCAGCAGAAGAAACAACAAAAGCACTTGGTCTTTGCAAATGGAAATGATGTGTTTATTATATGTGTTTATTTGCATATAGAGTGGTGAGGTGAGATCTGAGTACAAGTGGTCACTTGAGACACATGCAGAGACACATATTAATGCCAGGTGTCCCCTTATAAGCAGATCACCCAAGACGCATATTAATGAAAGGTGTGAACAGGGCCATGGAGCACAGATCAGACTTTTATAATCAGCTGCCAATGCTAATATTACACACAGGTGACTGACTGCTTTTCTGTGCAACTTTGAAGGTGGTTTGCCTCTGCAGGGCGTGGAAATGAGGATTTGAATGAGAGAGTGGGGGAATAAACTGACTGAGCATATGAGCAGGCAGAGAAGGGTAGGGCTCTGGGATTAGTACCTTTCCCTTCGCAGATCTATAAGCATCCAGTGTTTCTTGTCGCTAAGAGGATTCACAGGGATACGGAGGCTGTCCCAAGAATTGAAAGCAAAAGGTTTTACGTGCTAATCTACAAATTCAAGGGCGAGTGAGGTGGATTCTCAACTGATGGAGGATATGCCCTCAGCTTGATTGACATGGCAGAACATGGAGGTCAAAAGAGGCAATCTTTACAGCTTAGAAGAGAAAGAAGCAACCGCTCACCCAAGGTTTTAACGCAGTGCTCTGCCACCCACAACGATGTACTGAGAGATCATTATCAAATGCAAGTGATACTGATTGTTGTTTTGGTGCTTTTTCAGGCATGAAAACCAGCAGTCTGCCTCTGTACTCATCTCTACTCTGTATCTTGATAATCTTTGTATGGCAACGACACCCTGGGCTGTCCCGCCTATTCAGGGGCACACAAAAGACCCTCATAGGGAACCACTGGGCTCTGTTTAACAGACAGCTCCATAGCACCCGCCCTGACAATCACAGCCAACTGAGAGCATTCATTCACATGCAATTGTTCACTATCAGCCCATATCCAGAGCAAACACAAGCATAGAAGCACACAGGAGCACTCCTTAATATCAAGGCTTTTTTACAAACACACACACACACAATCAGGCACGCACACAGACTTTAGATGATAAGATGAAAAATGCTGCTGCAAGAGGACTGCAACCAAAGAGCAATAAGCACAGCACCTCTTTTTTTCTTGTGGTTATGCTGAAAAAGATTTTTTCTTATTTCTTACTGTGCTCAAGTATCTAGCATTTCAGCACTTTCAGCTTGTCCACTTCTCCACTCTGAAGACCCTCTAACATGTTTGCAAACAGGCCAGCCTGAGGTAACACTGCATTTTTAACAAACAACTTTCTTTCCACGCTAGCTAAATCCTGCCTTGAATTAAGGCATGTGTTGATATACTTGTGGAAATGGGAGAAAACTTTATTTTTCTATTTTATGATAGGCCCAAAAATTTTGATTCTGTGTTACATAACTCTGCCATGTTCACATTGTGTTTTATAGCTGTGATAATCTTTCCTTGCTTAACTCAACTGAGAATGAAATGTACTCAATGCATTAACTGTTCCAGATATTCTGTACTCCACTAATCCAGTTGGAGGAATATCAGCAAATGCCTCATTGTGATGCAATTTTCTGGGTAAACCTGCTATGTGGTTCTAGTCTGCACCCTAGTTCTAGCTGCAGAGAAGATACAGCTGCTCATTCAGGAATGTCCACAAGCAAGTGAAACTTAACTCAAACATAGCATGGTGTTTTTTTTGGATCCAAAAGAGGTTTTATGTAATAAGGTTTTAAATTATAAGCAAGATAAAAGGAGTAAAGAGCAAGAAATCACTGGGGCAAAACTCCTTGTGGCACTCAAAAAAATAGAATTACTGTGTTAATCCGACTACGGTCGGACTTTTAAAACACATGTATACAGCATAGTTGGATTGAAATCAGACCTAGTTAGACTTCTCATAGTCGAATTAACACACCTAAATAACTCAATTCATAGTCGCATTACTGCTGCATGTAAACGTGCCATCGGATTGGAACTGGATTTTTGACTAACCCTTCTGCGCAGACTTGAGATTTCACCCAGGTCCACTGCCCGGAAGTGGAAGGAGACGTGTTATTGTTGCCGGAAATAGCAAACAAACAGCAGAGCACTCAAGAAGCAACACACATTTCAAGACGGAGGAGGAATCCCATTTCATGCTGCTCTGGCTCAAAGAAAAGAACATTTTAAAGTTTATGGATGGGAGGAAGACGAGAAACTGCAAGTTATTTTGCTGCTGTGGTGAACCAGTAATGGCTCTGTTGCCACCAGTTCAAATAGATACAGTTGTAGATGGGCTCTGGTACAGCGCCATTTATTGTACCGGGGTATGATGTGTTTCGACCAATAATTTGATTTTCTCTCTGGCACGTATACTCGGACAACTGCAGTTGTCCAGTTGAGGAGCATAGTCGAGCTATGGCTATAATCTGACTAAGCTGTGCATGTAAACGTACTGACTGAAATGCACAGATTAGAGGGGTGGGGGTTGGAGGGTTGCACAGCTGAAGAAACAAAAGCTCACACTCTGGCTCTCTCACAGGTATCTGACAAAAGCAAACCGTTTACACAGCTGAAGTATCTGGCTAACCCCAAAACACTTAAAAGAGGAAGAACTGCAAAACAGCAATGACTATCACTATCCAAAAAGGAGCAGAAACAATGGAAGGTGAGAGGTGGTGAGAGGGAATAAATGGTCTCTGACAACCGAGGCCTGGATGGTGAGTGTGTCTCGCAGGAGCTACTCGCCATCTCGTAAATTCAAGCTCAAGGTTCAGGGAGAGTGTGCAGCCAGCATGACGGTACAGCAATATCTGCTTCAGTGTGTCCACAAAGCACATCAGCAGGGCTCGGTCTACACACACCAGCAGCTTTACTGACAAACAACTCCACAGCAGCCAGTGGTGTCCAAATACCGACATGGTTAAAACAAGTGAGAATCACACAGGATTGTTTCATTAGTGGCCAGAGTGAGAAAAAGACACACTTAAATGTTTAAATTAGTGCTTAAATAAAGTAGGACTTTGTGGATGTGTAATCATTTGCTTTATTTACTTAAATGTGTTTTTTAAAGTGCTAGTCATGACTTTGGAGTTTTGATTTGCTCTTCCATTTCTATATTCTTAAAACTGGGCACAGGAGCGTATACTCACGTTTTGTTTATTGTCACTTCAGTACTTAGTCACTGGTTTCCTGCAGGCACTATTTGGAGGAAAACATTGTAGGTGCAAAAATGGACATTGATGATTGATGATTTACTGCAAATACAAATACTATATCAAACAGAGATGGCCCTGATTAAACAACAGGAATTCTTAACATATGCCCTTCAGTCAAGGCTCACGGCAGCCACTATAAATTTCTCAATATAATCTGGGTGACTGATCAGGAAAATTCATTGATTTCATCCATTAATCATCTCAAGAGAGTCTGCACAGTATCGATCAGCACGTCTGTGTGGTAAGGAAGGCTGACTGAGGAGGCAATCATTGCAGAGGGGACAGGTCTTTGTATAGCTACGTGTAGAAGCATAGATTTGGTTGGGGACATAATAACCATTATTTCCCTCCACACAATGCCAGCCAATACTGCTTCAAAATGGCTGAGGTTTTGTCGCAAATGCGGGTAAGAGAAAAATTCCCTGATAACCACTTTGTACAGTGCACAATGGTGCCAGGAGGAGACGTCTTGTTAAAATGTTTTGTCATGCTTGCTTCAACAGTGAGCAGGATGACTTATGTTTACCCTCTGAGAGGATGGTGGCTGTTTGGTCTGTTTGCTCTTAAAATGGGTGCATTGTTATCCAATGACACACACACATCTAACACTGCAGATACCAATGTCTATGGACAATAAAGTAAGGCAGCAGAAAAATGGGACATGAGGTAGGTTATGGAGCATGTGCATGTGTGAGTGGGTGTGTTTGTAAAGAAGGACCTACATGTAGACCATTTGGATCCAACAAATGGACTTCAGTATTGTATTTAAGTGTCTCAAACAATGCTACACACCAGCCAGTCAAAATAAGCACTTCAAAGACAGTGTTGATTAAGGACAGGAGCCTTTCTGCATTACCAGGTCTGATGTTAGAGGAAACCATCCTATTCAACACAGGAGAGGTTTGAGTTTGTATAGGTTACCAAGATCAAAGATTCCCCTCTCTCTTATTAGAAGATGTAATAAACCCAGCCACACATGGTGAACACGATTATCAAGTAGAGCAGACAGTATATTGCTTGACAGTATACCTCATTGCAGAGGTCCTGTGTGTTCCCAAAGGCCGGACAAAGCGTCAGTTGTCTTTCATTTGATCTCTGCAGCAAACCTAGTATAATTCCTGTTATGGCACTTTCTCCACATTATTCAATTCCCACCAACAAACTGCAACCATTGCTTAAGAATAAGGTGAAGATTGACCTAGAAACGAGTTAATAATGATCCAGATTTTATATCAGCCTTTATGACCACGTTTAAAGCTGTAAAACTATTAAGTCACACGCAACCTGTTATTTAAATCCTCACATTATGATTAAAAATCAATCTGATCATTCTCTTCACTTGTGTGGGGAGTCGTCTGTTGCAAAAGTAGTCAGACCCCAAAATTTTTTTTACAGTCACGAAATAAAATGTGGTTAAAAGATCAACAGAGATTAGCCGTAAATGCCTATGTGTAGGGAGGGCAAAAAATGGGCCGAAATGATTTGCTTTTACGTGCACAACGCACTCTGGTGTTTTAAACCAAGTCAGACAAGCATGGCACATCATAAATCACATCAAACATTTCTGATTTACATACCTCAATATAGCCGGCTAGCGCTGGAACCACAATGCCCAAAATAAGGACAGATATCGCTGGGGCTGAACCCATCTTCTCGGGTTATGCTACTGTAAATAACTTATATCCTGTGAGCTATATTGGAAAGGTGGTATCCGGGAGAATAAACAGCAAAACCAAGTCCTGGGAATAATCTGCTAATCTGTCTAGATGAACGAGACGAGTCCTGCTCCGCTTGTTTTGTTACCCGAGCTGGAGAGAAAATGTTGGAGGGGACAGCGGGTCGGTCTCCTCTGGAAATGTGGACAGTGTCTGTGGCGCGGCTGCTCTGCCTCTGCTGCCTCCTCCCTCCTCTGGTTCCCCCGTTACGCACACAGCAGAGCGCACTGCGCCACCAGGCGACTGGCTGTATGTATAGAACACCTACCCACCACAAACCATAATCCAATATTAACATTTCTAATGTAATTCTTTTTAATTATATTCAAATGTCTTTTTAAATTATATTTACTCTGTATAAAACTCTTTAAGTTCCTTTGTTGTTCAAATGCGCTATACAAACCTTGCCTAAAACCTCATTAACACTGGGATCTGTTTAAACATCAATAATAATGTCTGTAAAATGGAGATTTTGCACGTTATACAGTTTTACTATAGTTTGAGAGAGAATGTAGTAATGTATAACCTATATTTACCTAATCACATTTAAGATCGTAGCTTCAAGTAACCTCAAGATTTTTACCTAAAAATATACAGAATGGTCACATGCCAATGAAAAAACAGTATTCTCTGAATGCTTCACTCCCACAATGAGGGGATCTGGTGGTTTTTCTTAATTTGTCTCCCTATCAAGCAGTTAAAATGAGCTCAGCTTCAAACATTTGCTTAGGCTACATGTTAATGCATAATCAACAATTATCCAATAGAACAACAGAAAAGATTTTAAAGGTCTTAAAACAGCAATCAGATATCCAGCTGAGCACTGAAAGAAGTTTTCCTTGGTGTTATCACTCCTCCTACTGAACATTAGAAGATCCCTTTATAATATATTTACAATGTAAATGATGGGGAACACAATCCACAGTGACTCCACTCAGTCATTTTGCGCAATTATGCATTTAAAAGTTGATCTGAAGCTTATATGAGGCTTCAGTACTTTAAGTTAGTCATATTTCACTAAAAAGACTGTAAGGCTTAAATATATCTACATGATTTAACTTGTTTGCATTATGAAGAGATCTTCTAATGGACAGTATGAACAGGAGGGATGATTACAGCAAGAAAAAAATGTGTTTATGTCCATAGGCTGCTGACTATTGTCATGTACTTGAAAGATGATGAAGTTGTTTTTGTACTTTTAGTTAAGCTTGGTGGTACAATTATTCAGATTCTTTATTTAAGTAAAAGTATAACAAGGTACAAATTATTCAGTTACAAAACGTGTTATTAGAAAAATGCCCAAATGAGTGGTATACATTACATATTTGAATATTTTATTATATTTATAGATGTATTGGTAAAGTCATGTAAACTGACATGATGGTAGCTTGTATATGGGATTTCAAACCATGGTATATGCAGTTAAATCTAATGCATCATATTGAAGCAGGTTGAATCAATGCTGTTGCCCTTAAAATGAAATGAAGTAGAATTATAAAGTACCTCAGATTTGTATTTATACACATACCAAGTATTTCATCACATTCTACTAGTGATCAAAATAATAATGAATTCAGGACTTTAAATTTGCAATTTAGTCTGTAGTGTTGCTTATTTTGCACCAGTAAATGATCTAAATATTTCATCCAAGGTTGAACCAAATATCAAAACATTTAAACTTTTAATTTCTGAAGTTAGCAGATGACACTTATTCATTAGACCCAAACTAGTATTATTTATACATAACTGGCTGTAACTCATAAAATGATAAAATAACTACATTTGCTGTTCTACATGTGACTGTCCTTCATCATTCACAGTTTGAGGTGAAGCTATTAGCTGCTCACTTTATGAACCTGCAGTTCATTTCAAGGAGAGCCTTGTTTCATTTCACATATTAAATCAATACTTGGCTGATGTAATTTTATAGTGGAATAGCAAAAGATGACAAAGAAAAGCAGAAGAAAGAGTGCTCCACTCCAAACTATAATATCTCTGACAACCTTTAAAGCAGCAGAGCTTCTATCTAAGGTTTATTTGTACTACTTTTGCTGCAGAAGAGGAAAAAAAAACATACCTGGGTTTGTTGGCAGTTATAATTAATGTGTTCAGAATAGCTTCTTTTAGGAAGATAATCATTTGACATCTTGATTTTCTGTGGATTCATCTTCTCTTCTTTCACTGTATGTATTCAGAAATAGTCACTGAACATATCACAAGAGAAAAAACAGCAAATTATCAAACTTCTTTCCCTTTGATTTGAAGGCGACAAGATGGATGAAGACGTTTTCTTTGTGCACTTGGATGTATAAAAATTTCACACACACAATTTTCTTTTGGCTGGGCCTCTTTAATTTTTGACACATCAGCTGTTAGACATGTTAGAACAAGTTGGATTTCATAAATTTGATCCCAAGATGCATAAGTTAAAAAAAGCCTCTGGAAAAAAAAGCAGGGAACACATTTTCCATTTTAAGTCCCCAGGTAAGAAATAGTCCAGTGATGATAAATCTTATACAAATGCAAACAAAGTGTTTCTATAACAATGTCAAGAAATTACAGGAGGTTTTTAATGCAGACTTTTAATACAATCAGTGTATTTGACCTTCTTTGTCTATGGTCAGAAATGGCTGGTCTGATTAAAAAAGTGCCATAACTTAATTTTCCATTCATATTATTTAGAGCTATAGGTATGGTATTGTAAGGTCATTTTAGGTTAGGCAGGGTAAAGAGTGTTTTAAACAGGATGGTTCATACAAATTAATTTTGGGTGTATGGGTATAAATATGAGCTGCACAATAGATACAATTGTTTTTTTTTTTGCAATAAACCACTTCAACTGACTACAAGTCAGTACATAAATCTGATTTTTATCTCTCTTAGACACTACATAGGCTACAAAAATTAATGATACCACTCAGATCAAACTGCTTGTCTGTGTGTTTAGTAATCACCTCATTTGAGAGTTTTTCTGGTATGGTTGAATTTAATTTTAACATGAGTCATGTTAATGATCAGCCTGCACTATAATAACCTTCTAATGATCAGTAAGAACAGGAGGAATGATTACAGCAAGAAAAGCCAATTTCAGCGTTCTGACTGTGTTAAGACAAACATGGAAGATTGTAAAGCCATCTTTTTAGTTGTGTTGATGTAATCATTGGTGTTCACTGCCCTCTAGTGGTTATAGTACACAGTTACAAATCTGTCTACTTTGAAAGCTTTATTTTAAAAAATATCCACCATTATCCATCCATTAAAAAATGCACCTCGCAGTTGTTAAGTGGTTGAGATGAGTGTGCACTGCAGGACTGCACCGCTGGTTTGTTTATTAAGTTACTTTTCTGTCATGTATGTTTTGGATTAGTGCAGTTGTAGTTAGTCACTGGTAAGGACAGGAGACTCCCAAAGACAAAAATGTAACTGCCTATAGTACATATTTTAATTTGAACTATTTCAGAGGTGCAGTAAGTGCATGTAGAAGTATTTAATATCTTGCTCATGAAACCTTCATTACTTGTTTCGTTATGACAGTTTTGGGAAGTAAATACTGGTAATTACATGTAATGGTAATTCAACCACAAAATAAATGTAACTGTAATACATTATGGTTACTCAGGAAAAATGTTGCTTTTAATTACATATGAAGTCGGGACTTACAGTGTACATATACTGCTGTTTTTAAGTATTTGAAAACAATAATTTATTTTAAGTTTTGCAAATAAATTTGTTTATTTTAATTTTTTTAAAAATTTTAAACTCTCTTGTTCAAAATTTATACAAACCACAAGTCTGTGAACAGTAGTAAGGTAAAGCTACTTAAATAAACTGAAAATGATACCACACAAGAAGAAGCGTACTTCAACTGGGTCACTACTTGAGGACTAGTGTCAGGCTAGTAATCTAGAGTTGAATGTGGCTAAAACAAAATAATTTATAATACAATCAAAACCAAGGAACCAGGGAACTATTTTTGCCTCCCTGTTTCTAAATAACCAGTCTGTGGAGGTAGTAGAGCAAATACTTGGGTAAAATCATTGATCAGACTTGGGTACAATCAAGTTTTAATGTAAAGTCAGACAGTATTTTTATAAGAGCCAAACAGCGACTGTTATTAATCAGGAAATTGAAGAGCTTTGATGTTAGAATACAGGGGCCTGGTTGAAAGCAATTTACTATTTAACATTGTTGCTTAGTGTGGTAACCTGAGTGTCAAAAACAGAAACAAGCTATCCAGAATTAGATAGCTAGATTGGTCAGTCAAGTCACAAAAACAGCTCTGTGATATATCTGATACAGCAGTACTCAGGAAGGCCAGACAGATATCTGGAAATGTTTCCCATCTGGCCGTCGATTAGTGGAAAAAACAGTAAGGGGTAAAGAAAGTTTATTGATCCAGAACAAATTAACAAAAATAAAGTAATCAAACATTACTTTTAAGTGACATTATTTGATTAAGTACTTGAAAAAGTTACACTACTAATATTAGATTTTAAATACGGTAACTAGGAATCTGT
>JANJYP010018028.1:0-15199 GCA_024605115.1 Rastrelliger brachysoma | reverse complement strand
TATTTAAACATTTATTTAAGTTCAAAGTTGCCGTAATTGAAGTTGCCATAATGTACAGTGATGTTGAGTATCATCTCTTTAATGAAGATCCACTCTGTTACCCTGAGTAATAACAACAAAATGGCTGCTATTGTTTTAGTTGCCTCCCTCCCCCCTCTCTGTCTGGTCTGGCCTCTACAGCATGCATTATGTCTCAGAGCATCACTGGAAAACTGGCCAATGAAAATGGTCAGTGGAAGTGTGTGTGTGATTAAAGTTAACTGGCATGCTTGGATGTTGTAAGTGATGGCAATATGGGATGCATGGAACCATCTAAGTTCCCTGTAGAGAACCAATTAGATGGAAGCCCGTGGAATGTTCAGAGCCATACGTGAGCTTGCCAGCATGCAACAGGACAAACCAAGGGAGGGGGCCTTACTCTACACACACACAAACACACACACGCACAAATACACATACACTCAAACACATATACAGAGCAAATACACATGTACCACATAGAAATACATGAAGAGTACATAAACAGCTATAAACATACTCTATTTTAACTGTTTTCAAGTGGTGATTGAGGATGAATCATATTCTCAACTGCAACAGTTTATTAAGCAACTTCCTTGAAGCATATAGGATTTTCTCTCAAATACCCAACAATTAAACACCACTTAACACACTGCTCTCTCAGAAATCCAAAAACATGCAGAAAAAAACTTAGTCTACAGACTGGGATGTAATTGGTAACTGCTATAACTCATCTACAAGCCGCTCTGTTACTGACTGTTAGTCACAATCCACATCTACAGTGAAGAATGATACCAAATGGCACAATGAAGAGGGAGCTAAAGCATAATAAAGAATCTTTTGCTTTACCAGGTGAGCTATGCTTGTGGCAGAATGAAACTACAAAAAATTACAGTGTGCCCATGTTACGTGGCAGAAGTACCAGGGAGATCAAGATTGCCATTTGTTCTAGACAAATTTTAGAAAACTACTTTTTGGGATTTCTAGTAAACTAGGATTTCAATTGCTGTGTCCCTTCATACTACACTAGGTCAATAAAAATGACAAATTATGAACAGTTCTTGCTGATAAATACTGGGTCAACTGGTGTTTCCTCATAATTGTAAATTTTTTAACTTTCGTAGTGTCAGTGCTGAGTCCTTCGCAGAACTGCACGTATATTCTACAACTCACAAATCAGTATTACCATCCTAAATGTGAATCATTCACACAACCCCATTGACATTACCCTCCTGTGAAACATGCTACAGGCAGTAAGTGAGATAACGCTAAGTCACATTGATCCTCCATTTCTCGTCTTTTGTTAGCTGATTACTGGGGAGACATGTGACCACAGGCTCTTACATTGCAGAAGCCTAATGCCAGGTCTAATTTAAGGTGGTTCTGATATATCCCTGAGTGTGGTTAATCTCTGATGTTGCGCTGTACATAAAGGATGCTGAAGGCAAATTACCTCTGAGGTGGTCAACATTTTACACAGAACATTGCATGAGTATTGTCAGATCCCATTGTCTGTTGTCACCTGAAATTCTATACATGTGCCCAGCAGGAAATACGATCATGCATTTGGATCCAAGAGAATAAGCATTTAAGTCAGGAATTTATAGGGATATAAAGCTTAAATATGACATAACCATCATTTTAATGACAATAGATTTTTTTTTTAGTCTGGCACGTTACAGCACCCATACAAACACATACTAAGCTCAAAATGTTGATACAAAATTCTTTATGTTGCCAAAAGAATAATGTTGCAGAAAATTTCACCTCAATATTTCTTGTCATTGTTAAAATAGAAGGCCGAACAATACAGTTGAAATCTAAATATAATTTCTCCCACTTTAGTCTATTTGCCAGCATTTAGAGCCCTAATGTGAACTTTAAAAAATGCTGAGTACCCTAACATTTTTATATTAGAAATGTGCAGTATTAGGTCCCAAATATTTTGTAACTACCCAATGATATATATTTTTTATAGAGTTACTGAGTTAAGATGTTGAATCTATTTCTGACATTGCAGCAGTAATAGAGAAGGGAGGAGTAAACTAGAACTGGAACAAAAAACACCCAAAAGTACACCCAAAGTTATCAAAGCAGAAAACATGATACACTGTGTGCATGACTGATTTTGACACTTTCGGGGTGTTTTGGAGTTATGGACAAGTCCCACCCACTTTTTAAAAATAGTATAGACTCGCTATTTGACAACGGAAATTGTGACAGTGGAACACAATTCAAACAAAAGGTGATTATGTCTCCCTCTTCTCTGCCTCAGGAATCAACTGGGACACAGAAAGATTTAGCTAAGAGAGAATTTAATCTTCTAGAGAATGCTCTATTGTTTTATTTGCTTTAGGTGATCAGATGAGGAGATGAAACCATAGGATGAAACCTGTGAATTGAATTTTGAGCTTTTGTTTTGGGGGTTTTCGTTGTTGTAGTTTGCTCTGTCTTGTTTTTGGGATTTTTTCCTGGTAGGATGTTGAATGTCATGTTGCCCAGAGCAATGTTTCCACTTTTAACGGTAGACTTTGCTAACAATGGGGGTGATAACTCGTGGATATCTCAAGGCAAATAAACAGTGAACCTAACTCCAAATTAAACAATGAAACATACTATTGGTTCATGCACTCCGACACAGAGTTGTTTTCTGGTCTGTTTCCCCTACAGAAATACAACACAGGGCTTGTTCATTCTCTTGATGGTGAATGAAGCGGTCACTGTCATAAACCTAGTATGTCCTGAAAATGTGGACGTGTCAATGTGCATAAAATAGTCCCTATTGGATTATGTGATAGGATTATCACTATCTGCGCTGCACATTCACAGTCTAAGCAGTGAGTTCAGGCAGTTGAGACTGAGATGTGACTGAAATGTTGCTAATGTAGCTACATTAAATAAAGTTTCAGAAAAAGCACTCCAATTTGTATTGATTTTAATACAAAACAAGATGTGCAAAACAAATTATGTAGTTACAAGGTTACCACCTGACACCAGTGTTGTGCATCCAAGTCAGTGAAAAACAACAGGAGAGGTTTTTGCTGGTATATCAGCCTAATATATAGGAAGAGGGTTCTGCATCCTCCTGACATAGATATCACTGATGCCAGCCAATTGGGGCTGGTGTAATGTTATTTGTGCCTCTGATGAGGTCACGCAGGAGGCTTTCCCATAGTAAGACATGAAACAAATGCTATGCAAGAGAACTCACTTCTGCAACTGAGCTCTCCTTCATGTACAAAATGGTCAGCTCATGAGCTGCTGCCTTAGTAAATAAATATGCACAGATTTATGCCACAAACTCAAAAAAGCAAAAAATGTTCATAGTGAATAGGTCTCAAGTGTGTATTAAATGCATAATGAGATCAGTGCAGTTATAGTGCCAGTGGATATTATGACTGCATGCAGTTTTCAGTCCATAGCAACAAAGGAGAACCACTCGTACAAGCACATAGCCCCATTTCTTGATCCCAATGCTGATCACCTACAGTATCTCAAGAGATTCTCCTCAGGCCTTTGTTATACCCACTTAACATGTCAAAAGCAGTGCTCATCGCAATGTTTCTCAAAATGCATTATGACAGCTTCTCCTGTCTGGTCTGGACAATGTTTCAGTGATGTGAGGGTGAATAAGGTGGAGAGGTGCCAGAGTGAAGGAGAGATGATGTGACACAACAGATAAAGAGAGAGATGGAGCTGTCCATGAGCTCTCAATCTTCCAAAAGTGTGAATCAGTAAAAATGTTGAGTTGTTGACGCAATTCACACAATGAATGCCAGTTCAAACTCAGACAAGTGCTGGATGAAGAGACATTTCTTCCTTAAATGTAGTGACTGTGGTCACTGGTGAGATATTGGAATCTCAATCAGTTTTTCAATATTACTTGACTGGTAAAAGCTTTCATCTGCTCACTTGAGACATGGTAATGAAATATAAACACATGCACACACCCTTAAGAATCTAACAATATGCAGTACTTTGAAAGATTCTTGCTTCCAAAACAGTTTGAGGATAAATTCTTTGGTAGGATAAACTGGAAACACCACAGCAAATGTGGAGTTAGTTGATGTGACATAAAGGTTGCATAGAGAATAATATCTATTATTAAATCTATTAAAACATTTTCCATCTGACCTCCTGGATTGCAATTCCCTAATCCCACATACTGCATAAGATGAAATCACATAAAATGTTCTTATTTGTCTTGTCAAAATCAGTATACACAATATTAGCAGCATAATGCCTTGACCTGACATAAATGAGGCATTAGAAGAGAAAATGAGCATCTGGTGTGTCATAGTGGATGTAAAAAAAAATATACTTTACATAAATATATTTATATTTTTATACTTTTGATAATAAGAAGCATCTGGTGGTAAGAACATTGTGTAAGTGCCTTTTAGTTGAACTTTAGGTACTGTTGCTAGACAGTATTCGTACGTGGCAGGATGCTTGCAACATCCTACCACGCAACAGTGTCTCGGCATGTCTAATGTTTGCAATATATCCTCTACATGAGGATGCCATGAACACAGTTACCATGCTGATATTCAAATATGAGGCTATCATGTACACTCTGTAAACTGTTATTAGTTGAAATTGTTTATGTTCTCTTGTGATTGGCTGATACTTACGAGACTGTACTTACGAGTCACTCTGTTTGGGGAAGTTAAGAGTGCTATTTTTACTATAAAGAGAGAAAACAAGTGACCATTTGTTGGACAACTTATGACTACTGTACATGCTGTATTGTTGATTGACTTGTCTCCTTTCTGCAAGAATAATAAATCTTGCATAATAATCCATGCTTCTCTGAGAATCTTGTAACAGTGGATAACAACCAAGGCAGCATAGGATCTCAACAAAAAGATGTCTGATTTTTTTTCCTCCTTTAGCCTAGTTTGTCATCTTTGATGTATCCCAAGATGTTGACCCACAAGAGCACAGAGGACTCTTTACACACAAATTAAACATGACAAAGTGAAAGAGGAATTGTGCAAACCTGTAATGATCACCTTCAGGCCAGACACATTATATCAAATGAATCACACCTCTGGATGCAAGATCACACCTGCACACATAAATGCTTTGCACCCATCCCTTTTCTACCAACTGAGGAGGAAAAACACTGTCCATCTTCACTGGTGAGTGACAGTGAGTGGTTCCAGGTTCACTACCATTCATAAAATTATGATTATACCTAAATATTGGTTGGTTGGTGCTGTTTCATTTGAATTAACTTCCTGCCAATTTGCATCTTCCCTTCCTAGCCATGTATCGTTCAGTTAGTGCTGATCACTACTTCACAGAAGCATAAAGTGTGTTTCAGGCCATTCAAGGTCAGGGAAATAGCAAACAGTGTGAGCGCTGCTTGCACTGGCCATTAACCCTCCAAGAAAGGAGGCCCTACTGTTTCAAAAGACAAAAATATTGTGTATTTGATTTCAACATTGTATGGCTGTATCTTATAATGGCACATGATTGCATAGTTTTATTTTCAGATCACTAGAATTTGTGAGTTGGTCAATAGGTATTGCACATTATATGTAAATTATAGTGGTTTCTGATCCAGTTTCTGCATACTTTAATTTGTTTTAGTATAATGTATTGCTGCATTGGCATTTGGTTACATCTCTTCTCAAAAGAGAAGTCCCAATGCAATCTGCACTCTAATAGTTCAAATCTGAGTACTATGGCAGACATTGTGACTGATAAATATGGGATTACAGAATGCATAGATTATATGGAAACTGTTGGACAGATGTATTTTGTATAAAGAGGAATTGAAAAACGGAAAATAGCGGTGGGTGAAAGAAGAAAAGTAGGAGTTAGGAAAAAACAGAAGAGGGAGATAAAAAAACAATGCTAGTAAAAACCTTAATAAAGGCACATGAGGTTATTAAGATGAAACAAAAGAAACAACAACACATGAAGGCATAGTTGACTAAAGACCAAGTAAGTGAAATAAGCCATATCCCTTTGTTTGGTGTCCTCAGCTAGTGATGAACGTCATTTTGATTTGTGTGTGTGAATAATTAATTCACAGTCTATGACTGCTCTTGGTTTGCTATATAATAATAATAATGTATGCAATTTTGTGGCACAGACGCCTTTATTTGAAAATAATCAGACAGGAAATCACGGGAGAGAGAGAGGGTGAGACACACAGCAAATGACCACACCGGCCGGGATTCAAACCGGGGTCAGCTGCAGAGCTCTGTATACATGGAATGTGCTCTAACCACCGGGCTATCCTAGCACGCCTTGCAGTA
Organism: Rastrelliger brachysoma; assembly: GCA_024605115.1. NCBI lineage: Eukaryota > Metazoa > Chordata > Actinopteri > Scombriformes > Scombridae > Rastrelliger > Rastrelliger brachysoma. The sequence goes on along the minus strand of JANJYP010018028.1, from coordinate 8,909 downwards.
GGTATTTTTGCCTGTTATTCCACTGCTTGGTTCTCATTCATGAAATGTTAGCAAATTTGTGTCTAGATTTACACATAAAAGCCTACTCTACTAAAAACCTACTCCGGATTCATGAACACCATGGAAAACACGTGTGTAGGATAATGAATGCCAATCTATCATAAAGTGGCAGTGCGCTCCTGGTAATCAGCAATTAGCATAAATCCCCGCCTATGAATTGCCAATGACCACCATATATATGGAGCTGTATATCCATCCAATCCAGCTGTCATGTCACAAGCAAGGAGAGAGAGAGAGAAAAAAAATATTTGTGCTATTACGCAGCATCATACATCCCACCAGGCCACTGTGCCACAACAGGATGCCCATCCATTTTGAAACCCCTCCATGCTGACACACTGCTACTGAGACACACCCTCACTCCGCTGTTCCAAAATTCCTCCACAAGCACTGCCACTCCGAAACTCAGATATTGATTTGAAGTCAATATTCTTCCTACATCAAACATAGCACGGATCTGCCTTTTTTTTAAACCCCTGCATGACAAGGATTAGCACTGATTCACAGTAAAGAAGAATACACAATGTCATGAAATATTAATTGACTACCAAACAGCCACAAAAGACTGTAAGATTAATTTTTGATTGATTTTTACATGGATTGTGGAGAATCTCACTGCTCATAACGTGTCTCTGAAACAATGCACACATATGTGCTTTTACGCACTGCGCCTCAACATCTGCTATCAAGAGTGGAGTATTATTGCCAATTATTTTTAAGGTGTGTTGGACAGACAAATAGCCTATAAAATAAAACCAGGCAGGTTCAGTTGCTCTTATGTCTTTAGCATGCATGTAATAATTAAAGGGATTATAGAGCCTGAGGTTATGTCTTATTAAAATCTGAGCTCTTTTCATCTAGATTATGGTGTCTATTTTAGAGAGTAAATTAAAATGAATATGTAAAAGCAGTAAATTAGTAAAGTAGTAAATTGATTTTTTTGATTATCTTTGCCTAATCTGACAGTCACTGGGACCTATTTTAACAGCACAAAGGGAAGGACAAGCGTGGTGGGACTTGGATGCACACAACCATGTGGGTGTCTCCATGCATGCCTGCTCTTTTGGTTATCTTCTCCGGTGGAAATTACACCCTTGTGTAAGAGGTAAGAGATTGAATGTAATTGATTATCCTCACAGTAATACAAATGTGTATGCATTTCAAAAGTGTGTACCCAACCTTAGAATCTGTTTCTTTGTGTTTGGTTTATCTAGCAGTGTGCACTGTTCTCATTTATTTATTTTTTAGGGTGTGTGAATGGACTTGTCATGTTCCAGGCAGTCTCAAGTGAGCAAGGCATGGTTCTTTGTTTTTTGCCTTTGATCTGCCTCCCTGTCTAGTGAAAGCGGTGACACCAGTTGTCACTCTCCTTTTGTCACTGCTCACAGAAGAGCTCACACACACCACAAAGATCATTGAGTCACAATGCATTTGTATGTACAGCAGTAACATTCACACATGAAGCAATACAGGGAGACATGGTGACAGAGGTGCATGCTGGGTTTGTGTAGACGTATCTAAACACAAAGACAGATTCATGCATGTACAAAGCAGTAGTGCAACAGGTGACTGCATGGGATGAAATGTGAACAGTGTTGAAGGAACATAGTGAAATTGCTGATTGACAGGCTTCTTAACTGACAACTGGCGCCATTCAAGACATACTTGGTTCTTACCCGTGATTACAAGAAAATCCCCCCGTTTTCTCGTTATAATGTTATAATTTCTCTCACTAGCGAGCCATCAAGTGACAAACATCTGTTGTAACATTAATTAATTCCTTGCAAAAACACAAATAAAAAAAACAGAGAACAAGGCTTAACGTTACCTGTTTAAGCAGACGGTGATGTCAGCGTGGCATGTCTTAATTGTCATATCCATTCAAAAAGGGGAGAGGATATCTCTTTATCATGAGAAAACGGAGTACAATTATCTCGTTATCACAAGAAAACGGAGAAAATAAAATGTATGCATGTATGGCCTTTTAGGGCTTCGGTACATGAGTGATGTCAGTTCAAACTTGTGGCAAAACTGTTACAGCTATTGTAACTGTGAAGGCGTGTGTTGTGCGTGTGCTCACTGTTTATTTGATTGAAACTGCTGCATTTAAATGAAAAAAATGACCTTTATTTGTGTAGTAATGAGTTTTGCCTTTGTATTTTGTCCGCTAAAGTGGCTTTAACTTTAGTTAAATCTGATGTTACTTGCATATTTTGTGACTCACTGTAGGAGACAGAGAGACACGTGTGTATGCTGACTACTCCTGTGCCGCTCCTGTAGATGCATTTTGATGTTTGAATGTTATTTGTGATGTTTTATGCACTTTTTAGAGGGTTTACATTGAATGAGTAGTGTGATAGTACATTGTCTTAGGTTACTTTTAGTTTATCTTTTTATTTTCTTGCAATGGGAATTTTTATGTTTATAATTCATGTATCAAATTACAGCCATGTATTGTTGTTGTTTTAATATCAGAAACAACCATTAGATGTATTTTAGTTTACCACATTATTGTGTATTTCATTCAAATTATGATACCTGGCAACTAATGTTGTATAAATAGCTGTTATTCATATTCCTATTCATATTTCATTATCTTATTGTAAATTGTTTTTACAGATAATCTTTGTTACATTGAGCACAGTGATTACTAATAATACAAAAAATATTCAATGCTATTATCTCCAGTTGTTAAATAAAACAATATCATGATCACAAAGACAGAACATTTATGAATACTCAAAACAGTGTAATGTGTGTGTAAAAACTAACCTGAAATAAAGTGTGCCTTTGTATTTTGTGACAGGCTCAAAGCCATTCAACGTCCATTAATTTTTAGAGGAGTGCAGAGACATTAAGTCTAACACTGCTGTTCCTCTTCTGGTGCACTTTCTAATTTCTTGGATTGATCCACTTGGTCATCTTTGTGTCAATGGTTGGGTTGATCCCGATGATAAAGTCACACAATTAGAGAAAAAAGACACTTAATGAAATGTATTGTTTACAAGAGACAGCAGAATCCATCAACTTCTGGAGACAAGCTTTCCAAATATTCAAAATTACAAAACAATGGAAGTGCAGGGAGTTAAATAAAAAATAACACCATATGTTATTCATAATTGAAATGTAATAAAATAATAACTCACTAGCACCCCCTTCAAGTATATATGTTTGGATGAATTCCAACGGCTCACTGCCTCCTCTTGGTACACCAGATTGAAAACGTACCACAAGAAATATGTTTCCATTCCAGCCATGATGCTCTGATGAGGACGCATAACCACTTAGAACTCAATGATCAGCTTCCAATTTGTTGCTGTGAGAACATCACCTACATAAACAAACATGGTGTATTATTAGATTTATAATGTTCATTTTGTCTTCTTGATAATAGAATTTTGATTTTCTTTTGGTAGACAAGACTTGTCTACCAAAAGAAAACCGAAATTCTATGGTGTATTATTGTTATTCTGAACATGAACATGTCCACAGATTAAACTCATAGTCATGTCATTCTCATAGTCTATAGTTTTGTAACAGTTTAAAAAAAACTACACTACCTAAGACAATGAGTCTTTGAAACTTGGGAAGCAGCATTTTTCTCTCAATGTCACCTGCTGTTGAGATCATCTGTAAGACAAAGAAAACATAAACCGAAAACACTATCACCATTTTGAAGACATTATCATCATAGCTTTCAAAAGCTTCAACATATTGTATAATAATGTTACACTTACTCCAAAATTGTCAACTGACTTGAACATGTTTATCAAAGTGCACAGAACATTTAAGATGTTAAGATTTAATTAATCTCACAAAAAATTAATCAACAAATAAATTAATGAAAAAAAATATATACAGGTTACCCTAGTTGCATCCTCTCTTTTGTAAGCCATCTCCCAGGTAACTTCAAATGACTTGAAGTGCAGCTGTTGATGCTCAGTGAAAACAAACATACTACACAATGTCTGCAGCCAGCCAATGGCAAATCTGGCCGTGGTGGAACGTTACCCCTAAATTATACTGGATGTGGAACGGCTGCCAAAAAAACTCCAACAACATAGGAAACCAGCAGCTTATAACTTATAATGGTGTGTGTTTGTGCTTTACTCCATCCAGTGAGACACCATATAGACAGAGAGCTGTTAAGAGTGGACACAAATGCCTGACTGTAGCATAGAGTTCCACCTCTTGCGATAAAATGTAAACATTACAGGTCCTACTTATGACTCTTGAAATAAACTGCTGTGACTGTGAAGTTCCCTCAGGACAGAGGACAGAGCACTGTGCAGGTCTACTATTGCCAGCATGCACCCACACTCACAAATCTTGGTGCTGGAGCCAACCCATTACCCCCAGTTATCTCTAAATTAAATTCACTGATATAGACACACACATATAAGCATAAGCAGTGTACAATGGGCAATTGCAAAGGATGCCAGAAGGGTCACACAATGGCCAGAGGGAAGAATAAATAATGGGTATAAATCCAAACACACAGTGATATGTGGAAATTGTGAATAGAAAGACTACGTGTGTGGCTTGTTAGCAGAAGTTCCATTTTCAATTCAGTCGAGGTTCCACATTTTTCTTCAATAGATTCATATTTGATATACGTGTCATATTTCATAATGGCTACTTTTAAACCGAATGATCTGCCTGGTGTCAATTTTTTTCAAACTTTTCCTTCCTGCTTGCCACAGACAAAGCGAGGCATGCACCTGCTGATCGAATAGCCCCACCAAGCAGCCCTACCTTTAGATATTCTAATTGCAATAAAAATGTATTTCTGTTCTTACACTAGTATACTACACTACATGTACACACGACACAGTGCCATTCAGGACTGCTGTTCTGGTTTCCCCCTGCTGATGTCAGTCCTGCAAGGGGACCTTATTGTAACAAAAGCTCAATAATGTGAACCCTTGACAGTCCCTCTGCAATAACGCAAAAAAGCAGGCCCATTGTCAGAGCAGAATCTTTATAGCCCTACATAAAAGCAGGACATTGGCAGACCTCCAACAACAAGGAAGCAGTAGAGGAGCAGTAGTAGTAGTTGGTCCTTCATTTGCATAGGGAGAAATAGGGGGAAAGGGGAGAAGGAGAAATGGTAGGAGGGAGTAGGAATGAAGGAGGAATGCTTCTAGTATCTTAAAATGGGTCATGCACACAGAGCTGCATTTGTCATAAGTGGCAGCCATATTAATCATGGAATGGACAGTGTCAATGTCCAGTGGCTTTACTCTGCAGGTGGGTTGTCCCTCTGGAGGCCAGGGCTCCAACCTCAGTGTTCTACTCCTTTTCTCCCTACTTTCCTTCACCACTTATCCCTCGGTGCTGACACTCTGTAATGGCTCTCCTTGCCTGCCCTCTGTGCATCTGACTCTCACCTTTTTCTGTTAATGTTTTTTTCACCTGGCTTTACTTAACTTTCCAACTCCAATTCCCTATTTGCCTGCCCTTGGAACTTTTCCATTTTAAAACACTCTCCTACGGAAGCGTATTGCTGCCACACCAGAAAAAATAAAAAAAATCAGTATCTCGTTATAACAAGATAAGTTTCACGTTATAATGAGATAAGTTTCATGTTATAACGAGATAACTACAAGTTTCTTATTGATGTCGGACGCCTGTGGATTAGCGCTTCTGTATGGCTCATTTACATGATTTGATCAAATTTTACTTCAATCAATCTGTAGGAGCCATGATGTGATAATTCTGTAGTTTATATCTAGGTTATTTTGGTTGTGGTATTTTGTTATTATTCATTTTGTTGTTTATTATAAGTAGATCACGGGGATATGGGCGGTAACTTCTAGTTATTATATTCGAATATAATAACATTGTATGGCAGAAGCGAACACAAAGAGATACGGGGTGAGTGACTGGTAGGCCGTGTTTTTTGTTGACTGCTGTTTTTGCTTTGAAATCACTGTTTTTTGCTTTGGAATCCCTGTGATCATTTTTTCATCATTTGTGCATGTTATCATAAGTTGTTCTATTTCTTTAATAAAACTCTTAAACGTATTTTTTGATCTCAGTGGATATTTTTTATACACCGCGTCAGACAAACAGCATCACCCTACACTCAGCCTCTCAGCGGCTGCTTTGTTTTTTGATAGTCGCTACACAATCAATCAATCTTTATTTGTATAGCGCCAAATCACAGCAAACGTCATCTCAAGGCACTTTAGAGAAAGAGCAGGTCTAGAACCTTTCTCTTTAATACAATGAAAAAGACCCAACACTCCCACATGAGCAAGCACTCGGCGACTAGATGATGATTAGTTTGGGCATACTTATCACTATTATCATCCACTGTGTTCAATAATGAAAGAATCTTGCAGTGCCTCAATCCAAGCATAAAGCATGAACGAGAAAATATTCTCATTATAACGTGAAAATTCTCGTTATAACATGAAACTTATCTCGTTATAACGAGATACTGATTTTTAAAATTTGTTTCTGGCGTGGCAGCAATATGCTTTCTACTCTCCCATCAAATGTCTTGCCTCTTTCAAAGTCTAAAATATCTCAGCTTTCTCTGACTCTGTCTGCCTTCTCATTGGTTTGTCACTTTACCCTTTCAATTTGTATCCTTTTCACTCTGCTCCTTCCGCATATTTCTTCCTCCTCTACTGAGATGACAGCTCTGGTGTATTCAGGAACCTGTACCAGAATGAGGGGAAGAAAAAAGTGGACAAAGCTTCGAGCAGTTCATGATCCACAACATACCACATGATGTATAAAACAAGGTGGAGGCAGTGTGATGGTTGGACATGCATTGCTTCTAATGGCAATAGGTCACTAGTGATTATTGATCAGTGTTGGTAATAATGCCGTTAGAGTATAACAAAGTTACTAACAGCATTATTTTTTCAGTTACACTGTTTTTGACCACATTGTTACACTGTTGATGATGATAGCAGCCCCCAAGCAAGATATTTAAAGATTTTGTGTGTGTGTGTGTGTGTGTGTGTGTGTGTATCAATTTTTTCCTCTCTCTCTTGGTTTCATCCAATTATAGAGGAGGTCCATGTGGCCAGTTAATGGACATTAACAATAGACCCATTAAAACAATTAAACCACCACACGTGCTGTTTCAATGTTAACAATGAGATGTTAACCACAACAATACACATTATTCTGACACTAAGAAGAGACAATCCTATGGTAGAGTTGTCTCTTTTACCCCTGGTCTCTGTGTGTCTGTGTCTGCATCTGTGTGTGTTTCTGTGACATAGAGGATAGGTGTGCCCATCACTGTTACTGATAGTGTTACATATTTCAGTCAGATTCCACAGTCATATATCTTGGTGCATTTGAGACCCAAGATAAGGAGGGATTTATGAAGGCAGCCCTCTGCTAAGTCAAGGTGAACACCAGAGATATGATGCCTTTGTGTGTGTAGGACTGTGTGCGCAAAAGTGTTNTGTGTGTGTGTGTGTGTGTGTGTGTGTGTGTGTGTGTGTGTGTGTGTGTGTGTGTGTGTGTGTGTGTGTGTGTGTGTGTGTGTGCATTCACCACTGACTTCAACTTAACTATTCCCTCTGTATAATGTCCATGAAGGATTTGATGTCTTATGGTGCCTGAAATCAATCCTTTCAATCTCAGTATCATTTTATTTTTCATTCATTCACCAACTTAATCTTTTTTTATGGCTAAAAGCCCCAAAGCCTTTCTGTGATGGACCTGTGATTTGTGTTAGGGGTCTTCCTGCTTTTCGCTGAATGTACTTTTCATAATAAATCTATTTAATGCAGTGCAGAGTCCAAGAATGAAGTGATTTTAACATAATTCCATCTGATCCTATCAGTCATTTCATCAGTCAGATATTTTAATATGATTGGAAAAAATTTATGAGGAAACACTCATTATTCTTCTCACTGTTTTATTATTGTTTTGGCTATTTTTGTTTTCATTGGACAGTGGACAGTGCAGAAACAGACAGGAAACAAGGGAAGAGAAGGATGAATATGGCATGCAACAGACCAAATGCAGATCTATAAGTGACTGCTAGACTTACAGCATCTCTTGTAAAATGGCTTTTTATAATGCCTTCATCCAAAACAATTTACAATATTTCTGGAGTTGTCTCGCCCATTCACATTTAACAGGATGCGGACACAACCATGAGGAGTGATAAGGTGTTATCTTGCACATGGGCAAGACAGGAGGAGACAAGGGGAATCAGAGTTCATGCCACTAACCTTATTATTATAAGACCCGCTCTACCTCATGAGCCACAAACAAATATTAACTGCCATGTTGTTATATGTCTGCTTGATGTAAACACACTGCAATTTGCTAACAGGGGTCCATTTCACAGGTTTATCAAACCCTGCGCTTAACCCTGAACTCTGGGTTGATTTCCCCTGATAAAGGAAACCCTGGGTTTTCGGTTACAGATCAGCTGATTTGAGTTAGTTAATTCAACCCTGAGGAGTTTAACCCTGAGTTAAAAAGCCATCATCAATGGAGCCCAGATTCCACGAGTCACCATGGCAATGGGGAAGTGGAGGTCTTTGAACCCACTATAAATAGAGATTTTAATGCGCTGTTATGGCGAGTTTGAACGTGTTTTCATAAATAAGAATAACACTGCTGCTGCTGCCAATCACACTGGAAACCCTACAAGAAATTAAATTACTAATCCCAGTCTGAGGTTGCAGCACAATGTCAACATAGTTTTAAATTAACTTAACAAATCTGACTGGTGATTTATGTTAAGGGAAAACGTCAGAAATCTGCCACTCAGAGTTTCGGTAGCCCAGTGGTTACACCGCATGCCGCATGATAGCAGCGTATCTGGTTCGATTCCGACCAGGGACATAACATCTAGTTAATCT
>JANJYP010017990.1:3565-31703 GCA_024605115.1 Rastrelliger brachysoma | reverse complement strand
CAAAGACGGACTGATTGAACTGCTAAACTCTTTGTCAGGACTGGTGTCTTCAGGGCTGTTTTGCTTCAGTGTTTCTTAACAAAATACTCCTTGGAGGTCTATTCACCATACATTTTTTTAATTAACCGGCTTGTACATGTGATGTTTTAATCAAACAACCAGACATCTATGAACACAGTTGTTCACTGTGCTGATGATTCAACTGGGAAAAATTCAAATGTCCAATTGCCAGTAACCTAAATTGTCTATGCAGAAAATGAACAAAACTTTTAGGCTTGGATGCTGTAATAATAACATCATAACTCTTATTGATGTCTCATTAACTTCCAATACTTGTTGAATGGTTTGAATCTGAAATCAATTCATCAACAGGGAAATGTACTAAGATGAATTATCTCACACTGTATGGTTTTGGGGTGTTTGTAAGGTCACTAACTTCTAATCCCATCCACTATATTCTCCAAGCACTTTCCCCTGTGGTCTGACCTCATGTACACGTGGATGCTGTCTGTTTTGCTGTCCAGCCTCTGCCAAACCTCTCCCTCCTCTGCTTCCAGTATCACATCACTCTGCCTCTTTTACGGCTCATTCTTACATTTTATGGGCGACGTCTGTCTGCCTTGCCGTCCCCTACTTTCGCTTTTTCTCTCCCTCTGCCACTAAGTACATTTCCATCCCAGGGTCCCTTTTTTCACGATGTGGCATGCTGGATTACAGCAGTGTTTTAGCAATTATCTCACTGAGTGATGAGGTTATGCGAGGGCTTCTCTCACCATCATTCCATCTCAGGGTAATATGACAAATTTATTTCACTGTGCCTCTTCATATGTGTGTATGGAAGTTACATGCATGTTTTCTGACTTTTTGTACCCTTCATCACTTCATTTTTTCTTTTCCCTCATTTCTCTTTCATCAAAGTTGTCTCCCACCTTCCGTTCCCTGTCTACGTACACATCTTTCTCTCACTTTACCCCTTACTGTCAACCTTGCCACCTCCCCATCCATGCCCTCCCTTGCAGAGTGAGGAGCAGTGTGTTGACATTGGGTTTTGTCCAAATATGTAGTCTATGGGACTGGAAGGTGGTAATGAGAGCCAAGAAAAACAGCCTGGCGCAGAGTCTGACAACCATGCTTGTCTTCCTGATGAAACCAAATGAAAACAGTATTTTCTATCCTTGTTATTCCCTCCCTCCCATCCTCCACCCTTCTCTCCATGCTTGTATCCCCCCTTCTCCACCTCTGGTGCCTCTAATTTGCAGACTAATTTCTTATTCCCCTCTGTACCTGTTCAACATTTCTGCATTATCTGTAAAGGTGTTACAGTGATAATACACAGGGAAATTTTCACCACGTTGTCTTCAAAAGGGAGGGCAAGTGATCAAGTCAGTTAAACTGTAAGCAGAGAAAAAAAATAATGGTTTTAAATATGTTAAAAGTCCCTTTCCAACCTTGGTTGAAAAGGGAGGAAAATTGAGGAAATTGTTTCTCTTTTGTCCAGAATAATGGAAGTCATTTTAAATGGCTTGTAGGGAAATAAAGTTTGTAACATATAGTTGTTATATTGTAAAACGTATTGTAAAAAGGATTTGGTGACCTAAGCGATGAAACAAAAAGGAGTGAAAAGCCCATATCAAGGCTCATCAACAGTTTGAGGAGGTATCACCCTCAAGAGACCAATAATATAAATTAAGCTAATTGAAATCAGCAGAGAGGGGACACGTGTCTCCTGATTTTCTGAAATTTGACACCATGTACACGTTGAAAAGCCTCTAAAATACTAAGGCCCTTGAACCTGTTGTCTAGCTGTGAGCTTATAACAACAACCTGACGCAGAAAGAGACCATGCACTGTTGGATTATCTGTTTTTATAAGTGGATGTGGTTGTGTGAGTGTCGGTGCAGGGACCCTTGTCTTTGCAGCGTGTGTGTTTGTGTGTGGAGGTCAGGAGGGAGTGCAGGATAGAGGAACAGATGTGTGCTGTATTGTGGTGGTGTGCGTGAACGGACGGGGACCAGGTGCAGCCTTTGTCTCCTTGGCATTTAAGTCCACTCGCTTGCATTCAGCCGCCTCGTGCCTCCCCTCCTCTCCCCTCCACTTCCTCCTCTCCTTGGAGGGAAGGCAGAGTTGTGTGTGGAGGATGGGGTTGCCTTGGCTTAGTGGAGGAGGCTCTAGCAGTCCCTTCTGCCGGAGCCTCCCTCCCCCTTCCTCCCTCACAGGTGACTGTTGGAGGTCCCAGCTGGCCAGCTTTTGGCCGATTAGATCCATATGGTACAGGAGGAGGAGGAGGAGAGAAATGTGCCCATCAGTTGCAAGGCTGATAAGGAGGCTGTGAGCTTGTTCCTGTTTTGCCCTGAACTTCAAGACAACTCAACACTTTTTTTTAATACTTCACTGTTATGGTTTTAAATCAATGTCACCTCCTCTTTTCTTTGTGGTCTTGATTTTTGCTTTAATCATGAAATCGAGGCAGTTTAAATCTACGATATTGTTTTAAATGGCTTATTCAGTTATTTTTATTTGCATGAAGTAAAATAAAATGATAAAAGTACAGTTTTCATATTTTTAACTATATTCTATAAACTATAGTGATTTTTATCACATTCATTTTCACCATTTGCAGGACCAGGAGTTGGACACTAAATCACCAGAATTGAATTATGAGATTCAAACCCTAGATTTATGGCTGTCTGCAAATTTCATGTCCCAGCTCTTCACACCAATGTGATAAAATACCATTTACTGTGAAATATTTTAAAATATTTGTCTGAAGTGTGATTTTTCTGAATTTTGTTGTTTGCTAGGAGCGACATTATCTTTGACTACAGAGAGAATTTCAGCTGAATGACTGTGATTTTTTCCACCAGGTCAAAGGCTTTAATGTGGGGGAGTGGAATCAGTGTGATGGCTGGTGTTGTTTCTCATATGAAAACATTAAAATGTCCATTGATTCATCCATTCCCTCTCCCAGAGGCTTTCTCTGTGTGAATAGGACAATATTTGAACATGGCTTCACTAAATTCAGCTGAGAGACAGAGATGATGTAGTAATAGTGGTGGTCAAATGTAGTGTTAATTTGTAGTGATTACAGTACTCATAGTAGTTTTGCTATCTGTTCTATTAGCCAGTGGCAGTGTTAATGGTTGTTCTTTGTTAGCCTGGGAAGAATGGAAATTGTCTTGGCATTTTAATTTTTTATTGGACTGTATCAGTTTGTTGGCAAAGTGATAAACTAATAGAGAAATGGACTGACTATAATTTTTGTTCAGCGATCAAACTTTCATGTCCTGTGGTATCTGGCCGATGATGTGGTTACAGTTGTCGCAGTAGCAGCAGCAGCGCTGTTTTCCATAACTGTAAGATCATGCACATGATTATTTTTTATAGAGACGAGACGTGACAAAGCTTCTCTTATTTATATGTGCTGTTGTGTTAGTTGTCAAGCCAGCCTCTAAAATGCCTGAGTCACTTGGGTTTTGCTGAGGACATAATTTGCTTACCATCTGCATCTTTGTTGTTTACGTTTTTAATACATTAGATAGGCAAAATACATTGTGTATTTATGTCAGTGGTTGAGTTGTTGCAAACCATTTTCCTCTCTTCTCCTCATTGCCTATGTATGGTAAGATAGGCTTGGACCTTTTTTTTTTTTTTGATTAAATGCAATCTTCTTGTCTAATTCTTGGTAAGAAAACAAGTATTTCACAAAAAGTGTATTTACGTTTGTAGGCGTTATTATGTGTGTGTCATGCATAGTTGTAGCATTGCATATGCTCTGAATTGTCTTTCTGCTCAATGATAAATTAGTTCGGCCTGTGTTACATCTTTGCTCACCTCATCTACAATGACAGGACAGAGATAGCACAGCACAGCACGAGAACACACATCACCCCGCACACATACACACATGCCTCATGACTCACAGCTGCCAACCTTTCACAGAGAGTTTAAACTTCGGAGTTAAACCATGAGCTTAATAAATCCTAACTGAGCACATTTATTTATACATCACATCAAGTATAATTTATTTGTACTTTACTCTATTTGACTCAAAGTAGGTTATCCATCCTCACTTTACGTAAGGAGCTAAACTAATGTTCTCACCAATTTATTTGCCTTGTCGTTTCCGATTTCAGTATTTAATGGATTGCTTTGAGTCACAGTAGTGGCTCTGGGAATAGCCCTGTTTCATTCTCTTTTTCTTTCTCTGTCTCCCTTTAAGCCTCATTCTGAATCATCACCTGCAGAGGCAGAGGCAATTAAAGCCGATTGAATGTTTTAATGCAGACGAGCGTCACCTGAAGCTGAACAAACAAGGAACACCTGGCTAGCAACAACAGCCATCACCACAGATGGATGTTACCTTTCCATCTCTGCAATAACAACTGTTGTAGAAAGCAAATAAGCAAGCCCAAGTCACATATTAGATTGTAAGCCTATATAAGTATATCGTCTCTTTGAGAACAGATCAATGAAGACAATAGGAAGAAAAGCAGCACAGAATGGTATGAGGATAATTTATCTATTTGTTTGTTTCTTTATTTGAGGTCATTTTAAACAGTGTAAATAATAATCTGCTGGCCAGTGTTATATTCAGTATCCTTTGGTGTGCTGCTGTCAATGTTTTCCCCTTTGCTTCAAAGTGTTGTCTACGCATCATGGCATTTGTGTGTAGTCCTGTTGATGTGTGGTGAGGAGCTTTGTGTACTTTCCCTTTGTTCCATTAGAGCAAAGATGACAGGTGGTATTTAGAATAGGCAAACAGCCTACATCCTCCTCTAAGCCAATATTCACCTGAGTTAACATTTGACCACTTTGCACACTGTGTGTGTTTGACTGTTGTGACAGTCTTCTAGTTATGTACACTGTCTATTTGACAGGCTAAGGTAATTCATGATGGGCTGTCAACACTACATGCACACACACACCTGATGTCCCCTATTTTGACCATAATCTTTGGCATTTCTAGCAACACACTTCTCACACATCTTGGGATTTCAGCTGTAACTTCAGTTATCAGTTCCATGCTGAAATGAGATGCACAATAAGATGTATGTTTGTATTTGTTATGCATGTTTATATTCTATGGCTTCATGTAGACTTGTCAGTCAAACATAACCGGCCTGATGACAGTCAGTTTGGATGTGAAACTACTGTTCAGTGCCAGTAAAGATCTGTTGACGATGTGTCAGCATGTCAACAAATCAAGAACGAGTACTTGTGAATATATTACTATGCAACATAGCACAAGCTGAATGTCCAAATCCTTGCTCTTGTGTATAAAGTTGTTTACATGGTAACAGTGTTGACACTAAGGCCATATGCCCCGTTGATTCTGTTATTGAGATGTCAGTCTAATTTCCTGGCCATACGGAAGGAGTGTGCGGAGCTTTGGAACCGGTGTGTGTGCTTGCTGCAGGCTGCTTCCTGCCGTGCACTGGCAGACTGTGTGTGTGGTGGGTATGACAGTCCAAATGTCTGCATAGATCCCTCCTTCCTGCCCCCTGTGTTGGTGAACAGGTGGAGCGATGGCAGGCAGGCCACGGGGCTGAGAAAGAATGAGAGGCAGAGGGAGAGAGAGAGTGAGGAGGACTGCAAAACAGAAGGAAGAACAGTCAACGCTGTATAATGAGTTGCAGACATGACAGATGAGTTTCATAGGGCAGATTGAAAAAGTGTGCAGATAGTTGGATTCAGTGGAAGACAAACAAGGCTGAAAGGTTTGCTGTTCGAGTGAGAGTTCAGCTAAGTTTATATTTGTGTGCGTGCAATTTTAATTGTATTCTAAATTTGTTAATACAATGATTTGTGTATGTTTTAATATATTTTTTTGCAATCACACAATCCAGAGTTGCTTTTTCTTCACACAATAGGGATAATCCATCCTTTTAAGCTCTGCTGCATTACCTACGAACGTCTTAAACCTTCTATCTTAAGCCTTTATAAACTGGGACCCTGTGGCTCAAGGCTGTGCAGAGTTCATAGCTGTGAAAAAGATATAAAGGGTGCCATTGAAGCCAAAGCCCTAAAACCATGAAACCACATTTAAAAAGCTGCTCTCTGCTGACCCATGACCCGTGAGACCATACTTGTCTATTAATCGTCCATTCTTGAAGCAGTTAGAAAAGTCTGATCCACTCTAAATGGAGACGGGCACAGCCTTCATGGATCTCCAGGAGACAAAGGCGGCTTCTGATCCCGCATCTCCCCACCGCCACACCCCCATTGCACTTTCTCCATACCTCTTATCTGGTGGTCTCATTCAGCAGCAATAGCATATTGAAAAGTTGCGTTTAACATTCAAAAGCTTTGGCGATCTTGTTAGTAAAGCGTGAAATAGCCCCAGCCCTTTCTCTCTCTGTTCTCTTTCGTTGCCCCCCTATTTGCTGGGGAGCTCAATGAGGGGGCATTCTTCTCTCACACAATAGCCTTCTTCAGCATTTCTTCTGTTATTGATATGAATGGTTGGGAGTGAGGGGCTAAACTTTAGACATCTGGCTCTTTGATGGGGTGGGGGTTGATGCCCAGGCTGTATGTGTCGCATGAAGTAAAGTGGGATGGGGAGAGGGGTATTTTTGTGTGTTTGAATCTATAAACCCATTGCTTTAAGCATTGGTTTAAATTCATCAGGGAAAGTTAGAGATGCCTTTTTTGATTTTTTTGTTTTTGATGACGGTTGTTATATTCACCAAACTGAGTGAAATAGTGAAAAGGAGTATTAAAACATTTGCTCAGATTTTAAGTAGACATTTTCAGTAAGATTTGTTCAGCTGAAACCTGGTTTAGATTCTCATTAACTACTGTGCCTACAGGACGACAACAGCAACAAAAGCATTCTGGTTTTTGACCCTCACCTGACCTCTCTTCTCTCTCCCTCTGCAGACAGTAGAGAGAAGAAGAGCCCTGCCATGCCCGGTTCTCCTGTGGATGCTAAGACTCATTCCAGATCAGCCCCCAGCAGCAGCGCCAGCTCCACTATGCCACCCCTGCCTTCTGTCAACCCCAGTGGCCCTCGTCCGGCCTCCTTTTCCACCACAGCATGTAAGTGCCATTCCTAATTTTTTTTCTTTCCCCTGATAAACCTCTAGCATTACTTTTGTAGTTTCATAGGTTACAGTGTGTTACACCATCGTCTGAATTCATCTGTCCACACTAAGCAGGAATCATCTTAATTTCTCTGCTTTTTTTCTCATCTTTGTTCCTCAGTGACCAATGGGAATCATCATTCCCCACCAACCTTGAATGCAGTACCGTCTCCACCACAGCGTTACAGCAATGGACCATCCTCTTCCTCTTCCTCATCGCTGGCCAACCAACAGCTGCCGGCCACCTGTGGGGCACGCCAGCTGAGCAAGCTGAAACGTTTCCTGACCACGCTGCAGCAGTTTGGCAATGACATCTCTCCTGAGATTGGAGACAGCGTCAGAAGCCTAGTCTTGGCCCTCGTGGTAAGTCTTTCATTATTGTGTTTAAGATCAAAAAAATAAGTCTTTTTATGACTTAAAAAAATTATTTTATTAGCACTGCTAATTCAGTTTTTAATGTCTTTTTTGTACTTCACTCCACCTGTCTCCTAGAATTCAACAGTTACCATCGAGGAGTTTCACTCACGGCTTCAGGAGGCCACCAACTTTCCCTTACGGCCCTTCGTTATTCCTTTTCTCAAGGTAAACATGTCTTCATCCTCCTCCTCGCCCTCCTGTATTTATTTTGCATTGTTCCGTTGGACTACTTCCTTTTTCTTTGCACAGTATTTTCATGGTCTTTTGTGACCTGCTCAAATCATCCAGAGCTTTACCTTCGCATCATGTTTGCATACTGTATATCTTGAGTGCAGTTATCAACCGAGATGCCTTGTTAAGCATAGATGAACAGAAGTTCATCTGTGCTTCTGTTTATGTAGTGTTAAACAGAAAGTCATTGACACCAACATAACCCTGAGTCAGGATGTTGTGAATAATCTATGAGTAATCATGTTACAGCCTGTGATTCATGGAAGTAATAATGGAAAGGTAATAGATAAATAACATGCAGTGAGCTATAAATAGGCCTCTGTGAAGGTTTTCTAATTGAATTAACTGCTTCTCAACACTTCAAAGTNGTGTGTGTGTGTGTGTGTGTGTGTGTGTGTGTGTGTGTGTGTGTGTGTGTGTGTGTGTGTGTGTGTTAAACAGCCTCTTGAGCCCCTTTGTAACCAGGGGAGTCTGCAAGAGTATACTTTTTAGGAGCTCTCCTCAGTAAAGCAGCCCATAAATCTTAAGTCAGTTATACTGCTGTAACTCCAAGCAGTCAAAATCTGTTCTTTTTCCACATTTACCTCTTACTCACCTTTGGAGCCCCTCCATCTGTCTCTCTGAGAATGCTGAGACAAGAAACCTCTGTTTCACTCCTTATTACGGGGGGGGGTGGGGTTCTCATAACCTAATTCAATCTCCTTGAGAGTAATCTTTCCTAAGAAAAAGAAGAGAAAGAGGGGGAGAAATAGACAGATGAGACAAAGTCAGGGGTGAGGTACGTGGAAAAGTGAGAGAGAAGTTGCTGAGGTGAAGAGAGAGGGAAAAGTGGGAATTCGGAAGTGTGAAACATGCCTATAAAGTGTTCCCTTCCCTTTTTTATGGGCTCCAGTGCGCCATATGGAGCCGCTGTCCCGTTAAAAGAGCATTCAGCTGCCAAAGCGCCGCCATTCTAGCATCCGCCCCACTGAACCCCAGAGAGCCCTCTGCTCAACTGACACACAGCACATGTGTCCACTAGCTGGGGCCCCAGGGAAAGAAGGGAGGCAGAAGAGCATGGTAGATGGGCAAAAGAGAACCCAAGGGGAGTAAACCATAAAGCAGAGGTATTAGCATCTCTGTAAAGATGGCACAGAAATATGCTAAAGTACAAGAGGTGCTGTAAATATTGCTATTAATAATGACAAGGAAGAAAAGTTCAGATTAGATTGGAAATTTGGATGTATACATTCTGCTAGATGATGGTTGAAAGCTACTTGATAGAAGGAGGTCAGAGTCAAAATGAGAACAGTATGGTTATTTACTTGGTTGCTGAAGAGCAGGGCAAAGAGGGAGTGAGGAAATGGTGTAATTGCAAACACACCAGAGTATGTTCCTAATTAGGGAAATGCAGGGAACAAAAGAGAGATGGAAAGATAGAGCCGAGACAGTCATAGATAAATATATAAAAGAAAGGACTAAGGAATGAGAGAAAAGTGGAGTTTGTGTATCATTCATTATAAAATGTTTCTGAGTTTGTAAGCCTCTGTATTACTATGCCTGTCCTTGCTGCGGCCAACTTCTTATGCTGGATGTTCATGCCGTGAGCAAGGAGTTGGTTACCAATTTCAGCAGCAGCTTAGAAAACTCCGTCATTTTCATTTAAATGAGGGAAGCCACAGCCACCATGGAAGTAGCCACAGAACAACACCCAGACCCAGACTGAGCCTAACAGCCAGACCTCAAGGAGTCAACGCCCCCCTTAAAAAACCCCTTTACTCCCAGCCAGACGTCTTCCCCAGGAGGCAGATCTGCTCTGTGTCTTTTAGCTCTGTTACAGTCTGGTGGTGGTCTGTCTAGGACAGTTCTGCTCTGTTTGCTCCAGATCTCCTCTCTTGTTCTTTAATTACATGTTTCTCTGGTGTTTCTCTGTCTTGATCCGTCTCTGGGCGAACATGTTAGGCATGACTGAAATGTTAAGTCAATTTTTCTTGTATTGTACTATACCAGGGGGACTCAGAAGACTTAACAGTCAGTACAGTAATACAACATCTTCTGTCCTTAGACCCTCGATTCAAGTGTGGGGGGTGGGGGTGCAGCAAAAGCAACAGGAGGGATGTGACTGAATATGTGTGTGGCAAAAGACTGATTGAATCTTCAGCCCTCTGCCACAGAAGGCTGACAGAGATAGGGAAACTTTAATTTTCAATTTCTCAGTGCTGCTTTCACAAGTTTCTTTCTTTCTTTCTTTCTTTCTTTCTTTCTTTCTTTCTTTCTTTCTTTCTTTCTTTCTTTCTTTCTTTCTTTCTTTCTTTCTAGGCAAACCTTCCGCTGCTGCAGAGAGAGCTGCTCCACTGTGCACGGGCAGCCAAACAGACCCCAGCCCAGTACCTGTCCCAGCATGAGCACCTCCTGCTAAGCACTACCCTGGCCTCCTCTCCAGACTCTTCTGAGCTGTTGATGGAGCCTAATGAAGCTGGTACAAAGAGACACACCCCCAGCAGGTTAGTTAAACTGTATGTTAGTGGAAATATACATAACATAAACATTTAGAACCATCACCCTGACTCTAATTCCATCTCTTCTTCAGGGGTAAAGAGAATGGTTTCCATGAACGTCCATCCGTAGCCATGGAGCCCGCTGCAAAACGGATTTGTACCATTAGCCCTGCTCTGCGACACAGCCCTGCCCACCCGCTGCCCCTGAGCGCCCAGCTTCATCCGACCCCTCCACCCTTGCAGCACTATGCCCTGGATGACATTGCAGCGCCACACATTCTGCACCGCGAGCACAGCCAACGCATGCTGGAAATCCGCGAACTCAAAGACAGGCCCAGACTCCCTGGTAATTGAAATTCTTTTTAAACCACTTTTGAAAGTTTTGGCCGCTGACTTTGATATTGGGTATAAAAGTTCTTCAATTTTTCTACTCATTTTGTAGGAATGTTATTTGTGGTGAACTAGATTGACAGACCATTTTGCAGGTTAGGTAAATATGTAAAGCCTTTTGCCTTAATTGGTTCCTCAAAGTGGTGCAAATGCTGAAATACATTTAGAAATTAACATAATAGCGGGTGGTCTGTGTGTCTGCGTAGCCATGGCCATATGAGCGACTGCCCAATATATCTTAGTAGCCCACGTGTGTGTATAAACAGAGCCATACTGTCCAGGCAGGGAGGGTTGGATCTACTCTGGTGTATATCTACCCTCCATTTAGGGCTTGTCAGCACACAGTGGAAACAGCAGTAGCTCACAGACACGCACACACACACTTATACACACACACACACCTTGATAGGTTCATGGTAGAGGTGCTGTGTTTATGAGGCCTTAGTCCCTTGTCTGACAGCCTCCCGCCCGCCTGCAGACGTCTAACTCACAGGCACACACACACACACACACACACACATACACACACAGCTTTGAACTGATGAACACTGATGAGAACCAGGAGAGGTTGGGAGGGGGGTGTGCATGTGTGTGTGTGTATATGTGTGTGTGTGTGTGATAGAATCATTATTCTCTTCAGTAGGCCTACTGTGCATGTGGCTTCTTGTTGGCTGTTTGTTGCTCAAATTTGAAGAGATTGTGGTTTACTTTGTCTTTGTTGTGTGTGTGTGTGTGTGTGTGTGTGTGTGTGTGTGTGTGTGTGTGTGTGTGTGTGTGTGTGTGTGTGTGTGTGTGCCTTCATGTGGTGTCAGAGTGAATGAACATGTATCAAGACATTTTGGACCTTGCATCAGCACAAGATTGTGTGTGCAAATTATTATTACTGGTAAATGTGCAATTAGGTATTGCTTAAGTTATAGTGTTGTGTAATAACTGAATTGGAATTGGATATTTAACAGTTTGTGGTGTGTGTGTGTGTGTGTGCTTGCGTGTGTTTTCATGATTGTAATGGTCGGCAGTGAGTGTCAGAGCGGCTGGTTGTGTTTAGAAGTGGAGCCACTCCACTCAGCCTGAGTGTCTCCCTACTGGAATGCTGTGAGCTCCAGGAGGGGAGGTGCAAAGGGAAAAGTTTGGGGAGTGTATTTTTGGGTGTGTGTGTGTGTGTGTGTGTGTGTGTGTGTGTGTGTGTGTGTGTGTGTGTGTGTGTGTGTGTGTGTGTGGTTGACAGCTGACCTCCAGATGTGTTCAGGCTCTGGGTGCTGGATGTCTGGTTTGCATCCCAGGACTCTTTTTTTCTTTTTCACTCCACCTTCCCTGCTCACTGTTCCCTAGTTCATCTCACATCTTTTGTCTCTTATTTTTTCCTCCCCATTTACATCAGCACTGTCATTTTTTTGGGGATGTGAATATTAACTTTGTCTTTTTGTAATATATTTCTTGCTATGTGACCAAAGAGTACACACAGAGATGATTGTGTGCTCTAAATTTGTTCCTAATTAATTATCTTTATAAAAAAAACATTTAGGCAATGTAAACAAATCTTACTAAAGCATCCTTTTGCCACAGATACAGATATAAACACAGCTTTCACTCATTGTCTGTCACTTGTGGGTTCCCTTACCTTAAGAAGAATGTTAATCACAGTGACCTGTGGTCTGTCTCATGTGTGTTTTAATCAGGCACTAACGGGGGATACCGCGAGGAGCCTGTGGACCACAGACTGACAGACAGAGAGTGGGCTGATGAATGGAGGCATCTGGACCACGTAAGTCTGTAGGCAGGCACTACTGCTAATGGCTTTAGATACTGAAAGAATGTAAAATGTAATTTGTTTCATGGGGGTCTTTAGTAAAACAGTGTTTCATCTCACAGCCTGAAAGGAATGACATATTTGTAGTACTTCTGAATGCTGCAAGAATTGTTTCTAGAAGCTATAACGTCAATAACCATTAAATTGCATGAGTGCAGCTCCTTCAAATGATCTATTTAACAGATTTGCATACACTTTGCATAAACAGTTAAATGCAAAATAAGTCAATTTTGTGTGTCCTGTGTCAGGTGTTGAACTCCATTGTTGACATGGTGGAAAAGACACGGAGGTCAGTGAGTGTGCTCAGACGATGCCAGGAATCAGATCGCGAGGAGCTTAATTTCTGGAGACGACGCTCAAGTGAGCAGGAAGACCCTCGCAAAGGAGGCTCAGGCTCCACTCCCTTCTCCAAGACGCACAGCCCCCACTCTGCAGAGTCGGGTGGGTACAGCTATTTTCAATGCAATGATGTCGGTATGCCACAAAAACCAACAATTAAGTTGGTAGTGCTGTGATTGGCGCCAGTTGTTTTACACAACGGAAGATTGCTTCATCACTTAGGGATGAAACTAAACCAGTGGAAATCAGTTAGTTATTAAACTTAAAGGCTCAATTCACCTGATTTTTAATAACAATATATTTTCTCATTTATCTCAATAGTGTTATCCAGTCATTCAGATTTTGAGTTGTACATGCCAAAGATCTTCCATAGAAGTATATTTTGTTTGTATTTTAAATTTAATACAGGCAGTCTCAGTTCCTGAAAGTGTATTATTAACACTGTGGTCATGAAACTTAGGGCAAAGAAAAGGACAGCCTTGCTTCTCTTTCATTCTCATTACACCGTCTAGTGGTCATTAATAGAATTACACCTAAGTTAGTCCGCAGTTAGTCCCTCAGTCTGCTGTGTATTGGCAGTGTTCTCTCGGCCTTGCCAGCCTTGCCGTCCCCCTGCTGGTCCATAGTCACAGACAGGTGCCAGGACTGGCCTCGGCCATATCGGCCACAGAAGGGCCGTCCTGCCGGCTCAGAGACCCAGAGCTGGCTGACTTGCCAGAGCACCATCTGGGCCCCCAGCCGGGAAGCCTGCCTGCCTGGCCGCCTGGGCTGAGGACAACTGTAGTGGGGGTGGAAATGGCGGTGTATGCAGACCTGGTTAAAGAGAGGAGGATGTAAATGAAGGAAAAGAGAGAAAGTGGTTGCGAGAATGAGGATGTATGAGTTGGAGAAAGAGGAGATGAGCCAGCTGGTTGGGGAGGCAAAGCCCGGTAGCAACACAGAAATGAATTGAAATGCAGGGAGTGAGAGAGATTTGAGAGAACAGACAGAATGTTGACACAGCTTGTTGGTCCGCATTTTCCCTCCAAGCCAAACACATTCCTTTCTAAAGCTGTCAGTTTTCAGATCCGTCCAAGACTCTGATAAACAACAATTACGCTGTTTGTGTGGCCTAGATATGTCGAGTTGTTTGCATCGACTACAAAATAAAATACTAGATGACAAAGATAATATCACTGACTGCCTGTTTGGCCTTTCGCTGTAAGCACCTGTTACCTTGATTAAGCTGTCATCTATTGAAGTCAATGATTATTTCAACAATTAATCATCTTAATATCTATATAAGCCTTGGCAGGTGCTAATCCCTTCTGTTTCTGCTTTCCTGCAGAGTCTCAGCGTGACTTTGCCCCACGGCCAGGCTCAGCATACGTTACAGATGAGATCTGGAGGAAAGCTGGTAAGAAAACTCAAATCCAATTTATGTGTGTAAAGAATGTCTAGGTTTGTTAGATTATTAGGTTGTTGATAGCTAATGTAATTAATTTTATTTAAAATTACATGACTGTTTTAAACCAACTTGTAGTTGAACTTACAATATTGTCTCTCTCAATGTAAAGAAGAGGCGGTGAATGAGGTAAAGCGTCAAGCCATGGATGAGGTACAGAAAGCAGTGGCAGAGGCTGAGCAGAAAGCTTTTGAGATGATTGCTGCCGAGAGGGCTAAGATGGAAAAGACTCTGGCTGATGCAAAGAGGAAAGCTCAAGAGGATGCCATCATGGTCATCAATGAACAGGAAGATTCCAGTGAGGTGAGCAGACACATAGATTGCTGAAAATAATAGTGAAGTAATGCTCATATTTAAGAGTTGTATTCAGTGGTACACATACTTTTTTCCACTTTATATTACTGTGAAAAACTTAGTTTCCTTCTTTGTGTTCTTAGTGTTGCTGGAATTGTGGCCGTAAAGCTAGCGAGACATGCAGTGGCTGCAACGCCGCTCGCTACTGTGGCTCTTTCTGCCAGCATAAAGACTGGGAGAGGCATCACCTCATCTGCAGCCCAGGGCTTCAGGCTCAGCCCAAACCAGTTTCTGCCATCACTGCAACCAGGGTAGCTGCCATGGCCACAGCAGCAGCAGCAGCCGGGGTGTCTCCTGTCAGCCTCACTGGGGTCAAGGCCCCTGACAATGTGCCTTCAGTCTCTAGTCCTGGTGGAGAAAAGGCTACAGTTGCTTCTCGGTCCTCCACCCCTTCCACCCCCGCGTCAGCCCCTGAGACCAATGGACACTAGGAGGTGAAGGACATCAGTGGTTAATGTGTCAACTATCCTTTCTCTTGATGGGGATGAATCAGCAGCAAGAGGGAACTATTTGTGGGTTAAGTTAGGATAACAGATTTTTCATCATACTCTTTGGCAGATAAAAAAGGACAGATTATGGATGACTGTTTGAGTGATATGTCAGCTGGGACTTTGGCTTTGGCAAAGAACATAAGGACTCGTCTCGAATGCATCCATTGGATGAACAGATCTCCCTAACAGATGGAAACGTGTTTCTCTTCATCCAAAACCCAAAATCTTGGATCTGCAAGGGGAAGAAAAAAACTGACAATTGATCTCGGTTATCTCCGGTTGAGGGGAGGAAGTTATGAAAGGAAGGCATATTAGAAAAGCTTGAGGTATAAACACACCTCCCTCGTCGAACTTATTTTCTCACTTTGTTGTGTATAGATTTGAGATGAGGGAGGTGGCAGTGCTAAATGTAAACAATGTAATAGTACCAGCCATAAAGCATCTGTCTTTGTTCTGTAAGAAAAATCTGACAGTAGACCACATAAAAGTCGCCTCTGCAGCTATCCTGTACACATAAATATTTGCTCGCCAAGTCCTTGTCAGGTTGCCATATGTGTGAATGTGTGTTCCAAACGCTTGTGCTGTCAGTGAATATTGTATGTAAAACATAGGATTACTTTTGTCAAAGCAATATTACAATGAAGTGTTCAGGTATCTCAAGCTGTTTCTGCATCACCAAAGTTTTCATTCAGTAAAGAGAGAGTTATTGTCATTGCCTGTAACTGTCTTTGTGAACAAGAGATACTTATACACTAATCATATCTACTTTTATAATGAGCTTAACAAAAAACTCTGGTCACTATTTTTTATTTCTAATCATCAGACATCTTCAAAGAGCAGAGAGAAAGATGATGGTGATTGGATCAAATGAGCGCAGTAAGAATCAGTAACGACTTCATTCTGGTTGCAGTTTAATTTTGGTACTTGTTCACCAGTTGCGTATGGCAGGGTCAGCTGTTGCTCCAAAAAACCTCCACCATTGCAATGTTTGCACCAGAAGAGCGGTGTGTCTGTGTGAATTTTCAACAGAAGGGAAGTTAAGGTATTAAACCGAAATCCATATTGCACTGCTTACTAAAAAGGAAAATGGCTTGCTGGTGTCTACGTTGCAGTGGTGTGTGTTTAAATAGCAACTGTCCCAGGGAGAATCTCAGGAGCTAAACTGTATTTGTATGTACAGATCATCTGTTCTTTTTCTTTTGTCACCTTTAGTTTCCAAATCAAAAGGTTTAGTGAGTAACTTTATTGTACTCTGTTTCAACTGAGACGTTCTTGTTTTTGTTCTTTGTAAAGAATATTATGAGAGAATGCCTTTATTTTGTGAGCCACAATTTTCCCTGTTTTCTTTAAACACATCCTTTTGTTAAGAGGCATACCTTCATATGACAAAAGATATCTTGACATGAAGTATTAAATAAAGAAATAGAATTACTTCAAACTATTTTTTTTTGCTGTTCTGTGACTGACTTAAGGAAGAAGCAATGAAATGGATGTGAACTGGCCAACCATAGTCGTTTCATAAAAGTATGAAATAAGAACCCATTTAACACATCCTCACCTCTGACATTTAGTTAAAATGAGAAATGTCTGCTTGCTTTGGCCATATAGCCATCAGGGAACTACTGGCTTGAAAAGCCTTACACCAAAGGTAATAGGTCTTTATTCTAAATCTTAAATATATTTTGTCCCATCTTGGGGGTTGTCTGTTAAGCACATCATTTGTCAAGTTTATACAATTTCTTCACTGAACATATTCTAATTACAATGCTGCAATATCTAAGGCACAACTGCTTTAATTTTGTGCTGCTTTCAACAGGGCTCTTAGTTTTTCCAAGTATTTGATCCGGGGTCATTGGTGTCCAGTTTGGCTGCAAAGGTCTGTTGGATGTAATGAGTGCAGAGCAGAACAAATATCACTTTGATATTAAAGCAATTTCCATTACAAACCAGCGTTATATGGGAGCACAAAAGCTTCTTAGAATTAATTAATGATAGAGAGCAATCATTTCCTCAATAAACTTGCTTTATTGCTAAATTGTGAGGTTCCTCTTAAAAGCAATATTTTTTTTCATCCTGTTTGTTTACTTTATGTTGTGAACCATTCAGTGACCCCTGATGAAATATTCAAGTGGTACCTTTGGATCCAGGTATGAAATAATGAGGACGCTCTTTGCAAGATGGATTTGTCCTTAAGTGGATGGAAATTTATTCATCTATAATGTATAATGTTTTCCAGGACTGAAATTTATATTCAAGTCAGTTCATCATGAAGATCTCTATTAAAAGCAACTATGGATGTATTGACTTCAATGGTTACTTTAATCATCATTGTGTTTTACATGAAATCAAAGAAGCAAAATGTTAATGCGAACAAAAGCAGCACATAGTAGAAAGATGTAATATTATAAATAACCACAAGGTGACAGTATGAGCTCTATTTTGAGGAGTAGAGCATCATTGCTTTGCATCCATGAAGAGTTCAAGTTAGAAGATCTTGTATGTGGATGATTTATTGTATGGGGGTGTGATGAAAACCATATGTTTTTTTGAAGTTTTTGTAATTTAAAATTGCTCATTTGTGAAGTTAAATTATTTATTTGAAGAGCCTCTGAATTACAAGAAGGAGCTGAATATGTAGTCTTACTAAAAGCTAAATTATGTTTAGAAGCCAACGTAGATTACACGTTGCCAGTGTTCGAAGAAGTGTTAAGATTGAATATTAAGTGCTGAAACTACTTTAAAACTGTTTCATAGTTTAATGTAAGTCAATGCATTACACTACATTACAGTACAAAATTATTGGAACAAAAAGTATAATTTTTTTCTCAAATAAGGTACCAATACTTATATTATACTGTACTTTATAGTAAGGCAAATATGTTAAATTCTTGCTGGAGTTAAAATTAAATCTAAACCATAGCCATGTCTTTAAAACTATAAGCATTGCTAGTCTTTGAGCAGCATTGTTTCTGCTGTGATTTGCTATGAAGTCCAGATCTGCAAAGGACCACAATCATAAAGTGTTTTTGCCATTATCATCAGCTGATCTAAAAATGAAACATGACTCATCTGTTGTCTGGATGCAGTTGCGTGTGTGAAGAGTGTCCGCCAGAATCAGTGTTATTGTTTATTTCAGTGCCTAGTAGCAGGATTGTAACGCTTGTTTTATGCCGAGTATGTGACGCTGAGTGTTTTCAAGTTGAGGTTGAAATTTTATATTGAGTTTTTAGTATGTTCTGTATCTTTGCATGAAGGCCTTTGCATGTTATATCTCTACATATATGCAGTTTTTTTTTTGGTACACCAAGCTAAAACCACTGCTGTCTAACGGAGCAGTCGAATCCAATTTCTATTTCCAGTTTTTTGATGGAATTTAAAGGTCATTTTGGAGACAAGTGTGTGGTTTTGTGCCGTCTATCCTTTTTTATATTAATGAGGGTATACTAAATATTAGTTTTAGCCAAGTTTACTTAACAAATTGGCAACAGAGAGCCATATGCCATATGTGTGAGAGTACTGGAAACTTGAGTATCTTGTGTGATAGTGTTTCATCTTCTGTTCTGCGTCAGTTTTTTAGGATTTGTGCCATAAATCTAACTGCTGAGAGAAAAAAGAAAGAGTCAGCAGGTTGTGTTTGTGNTTTTTTAGGATTTGTGCCATAAATCTAACTGCTGAGAGAAAAGAGACAGAGTCAGCAGGTTGTGTTTGTATGTATGTGTTGGTCTGTGTTTGTTGTTGGGGACAGTGGGGCCTCTCAGTGTGTGGTGAGCTGCATTTTATTGTTCCAAAAAGAAGCTGCTGCTCCCATGTTGTAATGATTGTGGGGAGAGACTGTTGTAATTATGTGCATGGTTTCTGCCCCAACTTCCAGCTTGAAGGGAAAGGATTGGAAGAAACTTTAAATTCTGTTCTTGCTCCAAAGCTCCTCTCATGGTGCCTAAAAACAAAAAGTACACAAAGCAGTGATGCAGAGAAAAATCACATTTCTCTTTCTTTCATTCCCTAACTATCATCTAACTCCACTGCTCTTCTCCTATTCCTATAGTGCAGTCTTATATTATTTACTTCAATATTTCGCCAAGAGTGAATCATTCCTATTAACACTAAAAATCTCTTTTCTGATTTGTTATATTATAGCATTTAATTAGATTTATTTTAGTTTTGTCTCCCACACAGAAGATTATGTTTAACACTTTCTACCTAATTAAGACCTTTAAAGAAGCAGTGATTAAACAAAATCACACTGAAGCTTTAATGAGTTAATTACACTTACTTATATTTCTTACATGTGGAATATTTGTGTTAGCTCATCATCTACTTTTTCCAGAGAGATATTAAACCTTTTATTATATGAAATGATATGGTTACAAAGGAAATTATGCATTA
Organism: Rastrelliger brachysoma; assembly: GCA_024605115.1. NCBI lineage: Eukaryota > Metazoa > Chordata > Actinopteri > Scombriformes > Scombridae > Rastrelliger > Rastrelliger brachysoma. Next base: position 12,282 of record JANJYP010017990.1, on the reverse strand, counting down.
CTATTTTAAATATATTTGGTGGGTATGTGTAAGGTTTTGATGGTTATAACACTTACAATCAGGATGAGAGCCAGCGGTGTCAAAGGGTAGAACAGGTGGAAGCAACAGACACGAAAAGACTGAGGGATTTAAGACAAGGCAGATTACAGCAGCAGAAGTAACATTCAATCTGACCCCAGTCTCTTCAACACTCCACATTATTCCTACCCCCTGTATATATACACCTGGCCTCAACCAACACCAGTCACGGTGAAGGGCCCTCAGATACTTCCCCAAATACCTTTAACACATATTTACAAATGACATCTTACTATATTCACATATACAATTGACTATGTCAAAACACAGGTTACCCAATACATATGGAGATCAATAAACAACAAGCTAGCTAACATCCAATCTACCTATAGTTCCCCNCACAGGTTACCCAATACATATGGAGATCAATAAACAACAAGCAAAAACCTAGCTAACATCCAATCTACCTATAGTTCCAGCCTCTGCTCCCTAACCACTTGGTCAAACCTAACCAGGTAATGGCAACAGCTGAAGCCCTGAGATTGTGTGCACTCCATGAGTTCCTTTAATTAAATATGGCATAAAAGGATGCTAAAAGTTTATTGGGACCATGGTACATTTAATTGCTAATATAATAAGTTAAATGTGTTTAAAAATGAGTTTAATTTTGTCTTAAATAGACAATGAGCTGAGAGGGGAGTGGAAAGTGCTATGGGAGGAAGAAGGGGAGTGGAAGAGAGGAGAAGCATTTAGTGCTTTAAAACAAGATTTTACTAGTTGATAACTGCAGGAAAAGACAACGTTGAAAGAGTTGAAATGCTGCAGGTTGAGAAGCAAGGAGGATTTCTGCTGATTTTGTGGTTGCCAGCAGCTTTTCCTTCATTGGACAATCATAGACTGAGAGATATCCTCAGGCCAACACTGCTGTCGCTTTTGTGAACTGATGAAGCTAAATCTGTCTCAGCTGGCAAAAATGAGCACTGGGCCTGGTGAGGTGGGCATGATCATTCTACAGTTTATATACATTTCATGATGTAGAAAACTCCCAACTGTTTGACTCTGTGTTAGTATCAACCTTGCCTTTTCAGGGCTGGTTTTTAACAGCAGATGAAATGTAGATTCATTATTATTAATATTGTTGCATAAATTAGGTGTCAGCATCAGTACCAGTATTGATGTGTTTTATAGTTATAACATTTAGTTCACAGCTCAAAAGGCATGTTTTAGTGTTCAGCACATCTTTCATTGAACTGTACTTGTTATCACTACCATACTCAAACAGATCATTATTGGGAGGGCCCCAAAACTTTCAGAGGCAAACTTTACAGTAATGTGCTGAAATAGATATACATTGTCATGATAGGCTAGCAAACCTCTTGTTAAGCGGTAAGGTAACAGACACAGAATTGCTAATGAGATGAGCAAGAGGGGTTTATTTTTGTTTAACAAAGCCACACAAATCAACATTGGAAGTTTTTTCATGCACAGCAGTGTCAGGCATGCCACTGTGTGAGCTGCCAGTATCTTCCTGAGCAGAGACATGACGCTTTTTGCCATCACCAAGGCCACGGATGTTACTCACTGGGTCAGCACATAGGGTCAGCATTGCCTCTACATTCTGCTCTGATAGTTGGGAGTCCAGGTGCAGACTGAAGTAGCATTTGCTGGCTTGGCTGCAGAGTGCCTTAGTGTGATGAATCTGCAATAAACTGCGGTCAGTGAATAGGTCTGTTGTAAACACCCCACCGAGGACGTAGTAGAAAGCAGTTCATGTTGACTCATTTTCAAAGAACCACAGCCAATGAGGAAACTGCAACATTTTGCACACTGACCAAATGCATCATGGTTTAACGAAATCAGTCAGTTGTTGTTGATTTCACGGGTTCTTTTTAGCTTCTGAATGAAAAAAAAAACAATATACTGTATAAAGTACTCATTAGTGAGGAGCATTTTGTGAATCCTGGACAGAGCTTTATAATTGTTTCCAGCCTTGATGCTAAGCTAACCAGCTATAGTGTCATATTTACTGTAGACACACAAGAGTGGTGCTAATCTAATCTAACTCACAACAATAAGCATATTTTCCCAAATCCATTAATTTAACAGCTACAGTGTGGTCGCATTCAGAGACATTTTTCTGATGTAGCTCATCTGAATTTCTCAGAAACCAACATTTGTCATAGATACTTAATGAGACACAGATATATAGGTCACAACAGAGAGAGAAATGTGAACTGGAATCAGTGCTGAGCAAAATGGCTGCACAAGAGATCAGTATTTGTACCCTGTGGACTACTTGTTAATAATACATTTAATGTAGGCTTGGCAAGTTTTACAGTGTGTAAAAGACAGGCAGACAACTGAGATTTATCACTAAACATCATAAGGTTATAACATGAGAAGAATATGCTATCAAAAATAAACATAAAAATGAGAATAAATTAGTACAAGGGTAAAAAAACAAGATATGAAAAGCAAAAACCACACAAACCACACAAAAAGCATGACAGGAGACACACTCAGTACGCCCTCGTAAAAATAATGAATGCGCAAAGACGACTGCACTCTAAATTACAGGCAATATTACACAAATCCAGTGCACTGAGCAAATAAACCTCTGCTCAGCCTGATGCTCAAATTAAATGATCTCTTGAAATGTGTAACATTTTATTTTCACAGAGAGACACACACAAGCTATATCTTACTAACATGCTGGATGTCACATAACACCAATATCATATTTCTGTTCATAAAACTCTCAATCTGTCTTTAAATTTTAGACATTTTCCTTCTTCCATCTCACCCTGTGTGTCCTTCAGCAAAATTTGCTAATTAATTTTGACATTATGTTATTATGAAAACTTAAAACTTTTCCATGTCAGGAGTGACTTACTGTAATTGTATGACTGAATTAATTGCATAAAATGTAGCTTGTACATCCTCTGCATAACGCGACACTCACAATCACATCAAACATTAAATATAATAAACAATAACAGATACACTAAACAGAACACTATTAGACCTTGTAAGCACAAATTAGTATATGACAAAGATCCAGTCAGCTTGAGAAGTCTATAAGTCAGAGAGGACGGATGACTCAGCCTTTCAGGGATGAGACGCCCTCTGATCATGTAACCTCCCACACAATCACGTTTCCAGGGTGAAAGAAATGGAAATACTGAGGCATAAAATAGGACAACAGCTGTTGCTTTGTGACCTTTGGCCTCCATTCTTTGGATTTGTGATAAGATTAAATAATTTATTAACTGGTTTCATTTTGTCCTGTCTGCGTCATCATTGCTGTGTTTATGTATCACATATAATGCTTCCAAAATGCTCTATGTGAGCTGAAATACACCCAGAGATTTGTTTTAAAATAATGTATTTGATATGACCATCTTATACCATTTATGCTGATGTTCTTCAAGGTTGTCTTTCTATACCTCCATTCACAACTAATTCTCTCTCCTCACACACATAGCTGACATTGGCTTTGACTTTGGGTGCCTTCTGTGTCTTGCCTTCTGCACAATAAAGTAACCAAGGAGGAGGAAATGGCAATAGGGAGGAACAAAGCTGGACAACAGATGTCCTTTGGTCACCTTAGCCCTGGCCCTTGGCTCTCTGAAGTGATGAGCTGTATTTGTGCACATCAGAGCCAAGGGCACCTGCCTGAAAGAGAATTAAAAAGGCTTCTGTTTCTTTCCCTTCTGTTACAGGAGACGTGCACAGGGAGGAGGTAGTGCTATTCAGAGAGCTGTATGATTAAAAAAAACTGTAGGCTACAAGGACTGTATCTTGACTTTGGCTATTCATTTTCCAACATCCCACAAAGAAAAGGATATTTCACAAATGTATAATCAGAAAATATTACTTAGTTACAATAAACAGGGTGAGGAAATCTGTCAACGCTGTTAACATATTTTTATTTAAATGAGAAGCTCAGAGCATGCATTCATCCGTATGTTTGAGAATGTAATATATCAGCAAGAATAAATCTCCCAAGACTCTCAGGATGTACAGTATTTTGAGAGAATAATGTATTCCACAGTGGGTTCAATGGAAGATTTTCTCATTCAACAGTGGCATAGAATCCCTTGATTTTCTGCAAAAATGGAACAAATACTGGGAAAGTTAATCCCAGCTGCACCTCGAAGAAATATAATAAATCATGAATACATAACCACAGTGTGGCCGGCAGAACATCAGGTAAAGTAAGAGGTAAATTCTTAAATTGTAGTCTGCAGTAGTTTGCGGGGATTTTGTGTGATTAATCTTATTACTTACTTAAAGATACTTTAGGGAGAACTGTTTAAACAGTTTAAAAAAGTTAAATAATTTCAATGATTCTATATTCAGAAAATGATTTCCATTCCTCATTGCTCTGTGACACTATGATGGCAATATTGCTCAGTAATGAAGAAGAATCACTCAAAGTTGCTGTTCAAAGTTTGCGGTGGTGTTGGATGTTTATTGGATGTCCAGAAATCAGTGAGTGGACTGTACAGAGTGAGTCTGTGACAGTAGACCAAATAGTAGACCAGAGCAAATGAAATGGAAGCAACCAAGGCAGTGATCAGCAAGGACACAGAAGGCAGGAAGGGAGAGCATTAAACCTTCAGACCCTACAGTGTGACACAAAAGTAAGGTCAAGGGATAATTTAGAGTGGGGAGGTGGTTCTTAGGTAGTCAGCTGACAATAATGACTGCAAAGAGTCACAGCAGGAGGAGGGGCTACATTCAGACAAAAGCCATAGATGGAAGTTCTTAAAAGTGTACACAATCTCAATGGACTGAAATCCTTAGGCGTGTTTCCTATGTTTTAGTCTCTGAGGAACTTTCACATGTGCTAGCTTTACATAGAAAGAAGCATGGCAACAAAAAATGATGTCTTTCAATAAAAAAGCATGTCCTTATCAGTGGATCATTTTTATATTTTTATAGAACCAATCAATTTTAAGATTTATTTAGTGTTTCAGCTGTGACTGTATTAAAAGAAATAGCACTTGAAGACCTAAGAATGATTCTTAATGCAATATTTCAAAATGCATGGGGTCTGCGTCCCTGACCATTTGATCATGGATTAGGCTGAAGCAAAATAAAACCTTCTAACATATTTTTTTTTCCAGGCCAACGCAAAGTGCTACTATTCTACATTTGAAAAGCAAAACAAACCACTTTTTAATTTCTATTCATTCCTTTGTCATTCAGACCAGGAGATTTAGAAAAGAGTAAAGGAGTATTTAAATTAAACTTCAATTCAATTACTATTTCAATTCAAATAACCACTTGTTTTTTGGATCTTTTTTTTTTACTGTGGTAGATATTATTACACGGGCAGTAACATAAGTGTAGCTGTCACTTTGAGTTTTCACCTGGGTTATATACAGCTCTTTAAACGAGATCATAATATTGAGTTTTTAAAAAATACACATTGTTTCAGATTGAGAGGTTTGAGGTAGAGCTGCAGGGTTGGGTGGATGTAAATAAATAACGTGTCATTGATCAGATTTACTGGCTTCCTACCATCAGTGTTCTCTCTCTCTCTCTTCATCAACTCTACCTCAATCCATCATGCTAACACCGTCTTGTGGCCGCTCTTTGGCGTATCAACTGTGTCTCCAGAAGTGTGTAGAACTTTAATAAATAACAGGGAGGCAGAATAAAGTAGGCCTTGACTGTTTGAGAACAAAAGAGAGTGTCACCATCACACACACAGGTAGCTGTAACTCCTCTCCATATGGTATCAGCAGGTGCAGCTGAGTGTTGTGTGAGACAGTGGTATTGTCCGACTCAGTAATTTAGATTGCAGTAATGGAGTAATGCAGAAACTTAAAAAAAACAAGGATGACACCACTGGTCAAACAGTATTAGCACAATCCACAAAAGTACAAAGTCACACAGACACTATCACTGCTGCAGCTTGGTCCACTGACACTGTGAGCAGGATAACCAGGGCTTTCATGCTGGGCTAACTGCAGATGGGCTACAGCTGTGACAATCAGCTGAGGGAGGAGGACAACACCAGAGAAAAGAAAAAAAAGGAACAAAACACAGCACCAAAAACTACAGCATGTAACAGGTGGGGAATATTAAAAATGTCCAATCAAGCAAAACTTTCGTGACCCCACTGCAGTACCTCTGCAGATCCCATGTTGAAGACCTCTGCATGATGAAATCATCAGGGGGCAATAATGATCAAGGGACAGTCATGATCAAAGGCTGTGACATCACTAGATAAAGGTGCTGTTCTCAGACATTACTTGATTACATCACATGAAATTTGCATTTTTTTCTTCATCAGCAACATGCTTTTTTTTCCCATATAGTTACACTTGTCCCTCTGCGTTTCGATGAGCAGATGAGGAACAGGAGGTGTGGGTACCCATCCTCACAGCCTCATCCACATGGCTGCCCTGATGGCCACTACATATTCATCCTCCTTTTTCAACACAGTCTGTCTGACAGGGGGTTGAAGATGAGAGGGCTTCAATTCACTAGTATCAATCATGCAATTAAATTTTATAGCCCCAGCAATCAATGCAATGATGTGGATCTCTCTATGTGTGAGTGTGTGTGTGTGTGTGTGTGTACTTCTGCAAATTTGACACAAAAAGGAAGCATACATGTTTGTTGTTTAAATGACATGTTTACTGCTTAGCTCTGCATCTTTAGCTAACTTCACATAATATTAAATGTGTGTAGAATCACAATTCCCATTCTGCAGTACACTGCTGTTGCCATTGTTTTTCAACCCTTAAGTTGCAGCACTAGAGAGACAACAGTCTGATTCTGTAAGATGGTGGTATGCAGTAGCTCCCAAGCTGGGGTTCAAAATCTTACCTTCAAAAAGATTTGTGAGATTAATTTCAGGGATTTGTAAATTATCAGCCTAAGAAATATAATCAATGTAATCAAAAACAATGCTTCACACATATAATGCTTATTTTATTAGATCTGTCTCTGATTTGATTTTGTCATATACCTCCTCAGACATCTGAAAATTTGAAGAAAATGGAACAATTTGAGAGGGGAAAGTCAGTCTTTGGTAGAACTGCTCACAATTTAGCTAAAAACAGTGTTCATTACAAAGTATTTTGGGTAATTAATTCAGTGATGAATAAAATTATTTACAGAAACGGAGTGAAAGATTTCTGAGTTCCTTATTGTGTGAGTCAGACTGGGTGCTTTTCTTCTTTGTATCAGCTTGCTTATTGGATATTATTGTATTCTGTGTTTATTCATCACCCTACAGTTAAATTCAGGCTCATATATGTACAACCCTGCACCACTGTATGTGAAATCTGGTGTGAAGAAAATTAGTAAAAACATGGATCAAATACATAATTATAGAAACGATTTAGGGGCAATTTCACATATCAAAACAACTAAATAGTATCTTTAATGATTTTATTAAAGTTAATTACTTTTCAGTTTGTTTACAGTTGTTGGTGTCCATTTATGAACTAAAACACAACAGAAATATGGATATATATCAGTTCCATATGTACAGTTGGAATAAACTACTATGATCAAAATAAATAAATAAATAATACACTAAATATATTTCCTCTTTATAACGTAGTGATACAATTAAATCCCTTCACAAAGTGTTCATTTCTTTATATACGTACATTTTTAGAGTTTTAACTTTTTCATTTGAGCAAAAGAGTGTCTCAGAATGAAGACTGAGGAGACGTATCTAATATGAACAACCACTAGTATATCTAGTAATACATAGATGTCAGGGCAGGTGTAGCTTCTATAATATGCATTGCATTTTTGCATTCCTGTGTACATTACATAAGGATAGCAAAATGAAAGAAAATACAGTACAACAGTATCATACAACATATACAGTCAGGATTTAAAGGAACTATTCCTGAAAGCTCTTGGTCATAGTCATCAGCATGCACATTTAGGCAGCAGTCCTCTTCCTCTCTGCTATTTCCTCCTATTTTAATATATTCAACAATAAACAACCCATCAAAAGCACAAAACACTACTGGCATGATAATTATCATTCCAGTTTGGGTTTGCTCTAGTAGCCTACACTACAATGTCTCACTGTTTTTCTCCACTGGTACAATATCAGACTCTGCAACACTGCAAAAGAGAGGAGTCCATAGCATAATTGAAAGAGGCAGTCTCATGAAGAAAAATAAGATGATAAAAAATGGCTTTTGCAATGCAGAGAATCAGTCACTTTCAGGTCTATTGGTTGGCTATAGGGTGCAACTATCCCTTTTGATATTAGCGGCACAATAATGAACAGCTGAAGACAGAGGGACATTAAAAGATGCTTTTGGAGGATGCTGAATGACGCCAAAGTCTGTGTCTCCTGTTGCTTTCAAACACATGGATGCCTTTTGAATTCTTCTTGTGTGTGTGTGTGTGTGTGTGTGTGTGTGTGTGTGTGTGTGTGTGTGTGTGTGTGTGTGTGTGTGTGTGTGTGTGTGTGTGTGTGTGGGTGGGTGGTTTGATGCGCCAGTGTGTCTTTGTCCGTGTGACAGTGTAGGCAGTAGATGTGACATTCCGGATTCAGTCGTTAGTTGTTAGTCATAATCCACCAGGAAGCTGAGGAAACACACGGACACACACACGTACGCACACACACACACACACACACACACACACGCACACACACGCACACAAAACATGCAAGCGCGGGCCCCCACACACACACACACACACAC